>NDFZ01005137.1:144537-189556 GCA_002192655.3 Mamestra configurata
ATAAATGTGGAATAAAGTATATTGACCTTTCCCTAATAACTGTTCATAGGTACCTGAACAATTAAATATGAATCGTTTTTCATTATTAGACAATGTTAAGGATCACGAGAGATGATGATTCGGGACAGCTTTGTGTCATTAATTCCGTTTTTCAAATTAAAAACGTCAATAATTGTAGGTGGGTCAATGACCGTTATTCCACGATTATCTGGCGCCTACTATAGTCTTTTGAGTAAACTTCCGGTTGATAGCGATGCGGATGAATTTTTTGACGCCATATTTTAGGGTTCATTAGGAGGTTTTATTTTTATTTCTAGTGTACATAGTAAGATTAGTATGTATGAAAATAGCTGTAAATATCTATAAGTACAAAAAAAAATACGATTACCTTTTATTGCCTAAACAAATAAAGGTCTACGATTAAAATTAATGCGTTTGATGTGTACGAAAGTGCGTTCGTGTGTCGAGTTTCGTTCCCCAGTGGGTGTTTACGATTTGCTCATTGAATCAATTAATATTAATGTCGTTGAGTGTACTATAAGATGAGAACTCACATTATTCTCACGCTCTTTTCATTTCTAGACTAGGAATATATCGGGTTTAGACCAAGTGCTCGAACGCTAACGAATGGAAATAACCAATGGACATTCGTTAGTTTGCCTTTGTGGGCCTTCGTACACTACGTCTGTTCCCGGCATTAGAAGAACAAAATACGGGTACTAATGCCATGGTGGTAAAAAACAGATTTTTAGAAAAAACTGCTCGAGTCTCTTTGACAGAAACAAAGCTATACAAAGCCAGACTTCTTATTAGATTCCACGTGCCGTATTAACGTCCAAGTAAGTCTTTAACGTCCAGTCAACTCCACCTTTCAACCTACTGGAGTTTCAGAGCCAATTTTTATAACAAGGTAATCCAACTTCATGTAGCTTACCTAGAACAGTCACCTCACCTTGCAAATAAAAAGTAGTTTCTCAACGAAAAAAAAACAACTGCATGTACTCGGCAACGTATATTGCTATGTTTATTTGCACAAACCAAAGCGTCTAGTTCCTTAATTAAAATGCACCTCCCTATCCCAATTCGCTCTCACGATTCTGTAGTAGGGGCATTTAGGTGCATCGCAATCACTCGGCTCTAATAACGTGTCTCTATTTCCGCTGCACTGATGAAAGCACCCAAACGGATTTCTGAACGCGACCTCTTTACGTTCGCTAACTTGTTTATGGTACTCCATTCAACCTCTTTGTATCCGAGACTCTTTTGAGAAAATATTAAGCGGGAACAGCGCTAATGGCGGACGTTTTGGCGCCAATTTTGTGGAAGGATTGGCGTGTTGCTGTTTGTGGATTCGAATTTCGAATTTGTATGTTGAAATTTGTGGTTGATTTTTTAAAAAATTTTTTCGTGATCCCATTTATTTTTGGGTGAAAGTGTAATTTAGAAAAGTATAGGTAATACATATATAAATAAATAATAAGATACATGCACCACCCAGTTAAGATTAGATATATATATAAGACTAGATTTCCATTAAATGTCATACCGATTGTTCCGAAAATGCATCTAACATTGGTTTAATTGATTTCTGCCATCTTCAATATAGGTAGGTATTATTTAGTACCAACTTCGAAATAAACAATAACAACAAGGAAGTTGTAAACCTATTTCCGTGTTATGTAGCTACTGAAATTGAGGGTCAAAGTGTATCGAAGTACACTATGAAGTTCACCGTACTTTGTTGTAGAAAAAGTAGGTGATCGATAGTTGGATACTTCACTTTATGGACTTTATATGAGCGAGTTACGAGCAAGTTTTTGTAGTAGGTACCTACTGGTGATGTGTCGGATCGTTAAAAATATATTTCTGCGGATACGGATCCGAATACGGATATTTGGTGTCAAGATCAGTGGATACGGATTCGAATCTTTATTTTCTTATTCAATCGGTGTCGGCGGGCGAGACCTTGAAACGATGGTTGACGTCACGCCCGCCGCAACAATAAATGTTTGCCATATTAAGGTGCCAAATATTTGATTTTAAGAAGGTAAAAGATCCGCGAGAAAAGTAACGGATACGGATCTTTCTTCTTCCTCGGATATCCGCGGATACGGATACGGATATCAGGAACATCACTAGTAGGTACCTATAATGTCCCTATAGGTGTATATGTGTGAGTGAATGAGTTTTTATGTGGGTGCCATTGATATGGTGCTGACATAATATGTATAAGTACCTACACACATTGAAGACTACTAAAAGGAGGTTATTATTATAACTGTTATTTATTCTGTAGTTGCAACGTAAACGTAAAACCTATATTATACGGACTAGGTAATATATATGTATTAAATTATTTGAGAATCAGTACGTTTAGCCAAGTTAAAGGAAAACAATGTCTTTTTCATGTACCTTTCCTTTTAACAATGAAACCAAGATATACTTAGTGCTAAACTGATACAATTTTATTGTGTTAAGTTATATTTTGTATGAAATATTTTAGACTTTGAGGCGTTTTATGCCGTTTGTAGGTACCACCTGAAGATGTAGGTACTGAATAAACGATGTATAAAACTTACATTAAACACAGATACTTAAATAACGAAATGCCTGCATTTAAGGATCTCAATGGTTTGTGTGTGACAGGCCTCTTACAAAACTTTCAAGAACCCTACATTGAAATCTTGTGATTTACTTAAATTATGATATAGGTAAACTAGCACTTAGCCCGCGATTTCCTCTGCGCAGATTTAGTTGGTTCAAACGACTTTACCGCTTTTCATCCCCTTAAATTTGTTGAATTTTCAAAAATCCCCTCTGAATGCTCGCCTACACCTTAAAGGGAATGTGCAAAATTGCATGTCCCAGTAGTTACTACTGTACTTTGATGTCTCAGTCAGTCAGATTCCCTTTAATATAAAAAGGTGGTGGAAGGTGGGTAAGCCTCTGGGGTGGGACGCAACGTGTGTCGACACCCTTGCGCCATCGCATGTTCCTAGTACGGCAGGCTGTGCCGGCGCTGCCGCTGCGGCTGCTGAGGCCCTCAAGCGGCGCAAATACTGTATCTTATTGGGAATTGCAGTTTTGAGCCGATTGGGGTCAAAATGCTTGGGTCAAGGACATATCTCGCCGACTGATCGACACTTTGCGTGACCAGAAGGCTGGCTCGTTCTTTGCTCAAAGAATTAGCATTGCCATTCAACGTGGCAATGCTGCCAGTCTTCTGGGCACGTTCCGGATGACAAAATGCGGAGAAATAGTGTATTTTGTTTTTGTATATGTACATACTTAGGTTTAGTAGATGTCAATAGTTTTAAGATAGTTATGTAAGTACATACATTCATGGTATTATAGAAATAAAAATTTGAATGTAAAAAATTACACCGAAAAATTGCAAACGCCGTAAGTTTGTAACATATCGCGTAAAATTCTAAACTATTTTTTCTTAATAACTCACGGATATATTGGAAACTATTGAATTTGGATGGGATTTATTGTATAGAAAACGTTTTTTTTTCATTTTATGTCGAGAAATTATAATCTAATAAAGGTTTATTTTTTGGCTGTCTTGTGCGAGTCCCAAATAAACATTTTTCTTTCTTTCTTTCCTTATTACAATCACAAGGAGTCTGCAATTTTCCGGTGACAGGTAGGTATGCATATAGATTGATGGATAAACATTAGCTAACAATTTTATTATGAAGTCTCCACCTAAAATCGTTTTACCACAATACCATTTCCTTTCAAAACGTTTGTAAACAAAATATTGGTAGTAATTATGCAAACTAACTTTCGTTTGACCGTCATTTATTTTACCTTAGTAACGGGAGTATTTGTTGAAAAAGTCTCTACTGCACTGCAATAAAGTCTGAAATTGAGTGAAAGTAATAAAGTTTTATGCTTCTATACTTTCGAATTCCAAATCGAAGACATGAAAAGTCGTTTAATAAATAACAACAATAGCGGTTATGTATTTTAGGAGAATTTGATTAAAATATCCAAGAAATAAAGACAAAAACAGTTTCACATAAAATGGACCTATGCCCTTCTAAATTCGAGTACAAAATCGAATACGTTCGGAGTTACAAGTCGGTGTTGCGACAAATCACATTTCACAGTCTCGTAGGGTTGTCACCAATTTGCCGCCAACGTCTGTGGCAACACTGGCAATATAAATAAGAGGTCTGGAACAAACCAACCGCCGACTTTATCGTGGTTAGACTTAGACGAAGCTTGTTTAAAGCTGATACCAATCGGAATCCAAGTTAATATTAATTGACAACCTCAGAAGATGTTCTGCGTCGTATATTTGATCTCTGCATAGTTATTTGAAGAGGTGTAACAAGAAAATTGTTTCGCCAGTTTATTTTTTTCATTTTTCTAAAAATAGTACCAAAATACCTCAATATATTGAGAAATTTTACGCTTGTTTCAAATACCTACATAGGTACTCGTAATTATAATTGGCCATATCTTCTGACTATCACTTCATGAAACCATCTTTCTGCACAGTCAAATCTTCTCATAGTCATTAACAACTTGGTACTTTAAAACAACAAACTATTTATATTAATATTTGACAAGTTAGGGCTGCCAACCCCAAGTTTCAAAAACTTAGATCTGAATTTCGAAAAACTAGAACAATTCAGTTGCAGACAGGGCGCAGTAATACATTAATTTAACTATTGCTAGTTAAATTAATGTGTAGTAAAAATAGGTTAAATAAAAATTCAAATAATTATAAATAAATTTGAGTGTGTGATGATTGCATTTAATTTTGTAATCAATTTTTTCCTTTGATTACTGTGACAGCCGAGTAAACCACAAAAACCAGGACCTGACCTGGGGAAACAGGACGGTTGGCAACTCTTCACAAAGTTCAAATACAACGCAACCCAAGTTTTATAGGCCCAGGTATTGAAAATGCTCTAGAAACACAAAGTTATAGTCGATACTTAAATTGGCGGCTATGGGTTGAATTATTCCGAAATATTAATTCCAGCATAGAAAGCAACACCAAAATCACGTTTCGAACCCCACTACAGTCGGATATCGAAAAAATTAACAAATGAAAAACACAATCGTCGGACTAATCCCGCATGCAACATCGATACATCGAGTCCAGTATCGATAATTGGTATAATTCGATAGTGTATCGATATCTGTTTGCTCGCGGCCACCTCGGGCCCGTCAGTGTTGCCAATTAGCACGCTCCGATTTGTTTACCAATGCTGTTGATTCCGATATTATTGAATATTGTATTTGCTTGACAACTGGATTTTTTGTTTGTGGCAATACTTTGATTCAGTGGGATGAAAATAATGTATTCGTCTTTAGTTATTTTGTGGTATATTTACGGTAAAGACTTGGTATTATTATTCAAAATACAATTTTCTTGTAGATTAACTCTTCAAATATCATATGCTTCAGTCAATAATTGTATATGTAAGTATAAAGATAAACATTAAAAAAAAATATGCCTACCAAAATCACTATAATTTCAAAATTCCAAGTTCAGGAGACGTTTATTTAAATTACTGAAAGCTAACAACATAATAACACATCAAAAATCATCAACATCATTATTATTTCAGCCGAAAGACGTCCACTACTGGATAGAGGCCTCCAAGAGTCGCTACATCGACACACCGATGCATCGTGTTTCGGCACGCAAATAAAAAATAATCATCATCTTCCTGCCCTTATCCCATGTTACTTGGGGTCGGCGCAACACTTTTTTTCTTCCATTCTGTCCTGTCAGCCGTCACGCTATCACAAACTCACTTTTCTTTCATATCCATCATCACAAAATCTATCCATATTTTCTTTGGCCTCCCGGACGGCTCCCTCTCCATCCATCCACATCCCGGCATACCATACAGAACGGTTTATATTCATAACTCTTTTAGTAACATATCTACGTTTAATCCCTCTTATCCACATGATGACATAACCATACCAAGGCAAGCGGTTCCCTTTCAGAATTTCCGTCACTGGCGCCATTTTTAAACTAGGAACCTACCTCTCATGTTCTCATTTCTCACTTTATCAAAAAATAATAACAACGAATTAAATTCAAAGAACAATTTCTATGAAGCTTCCAAATTCAAACAAGAACCAAGCCAGGAAGTGATTTTTAATTTTTATTTCTGTTAAAACTGCTTGGTAATTTTAAGTCTGGGCGCAGCGTGACCTTTTGTTTTCCTTCCGTTTTCTTCGTTTTCCCTTTAATTGTGCCTACAGAGCGGAACCGGGCGAATTATTGAAAAAGTTGGCATTATTCTGCACCGGTACCTTGGATGTAGACGGGCGATTTTCGTTTACACAGTAATTAAAAATAGGACTCAATAATTTATGGAATTTCTTATCGGTTGTTCTCTATAAGGCCGCTTGCGCAAACCAGAGTTGTATTTTAACTCAGAATAAGTTGCTAGCATGAGGTTAAATAAAAAAACCGGCCAAGTTCGAGCCGGACTCCCCCACGAAGGGTGCCGCACCATGGTTCACCCTTGTTTGATAGAACAACGTTTGATATAATATTACTAAATCGAATTTTAGTTGCAATAAAGTCATTTCGAAGAATTATTCATTTGACCGAATAATTCATTGGTAAATTTTTATTTAGCGTAATTATTTATTTGAACTAATTTCATTTGAACTAATTTCATTTCGCCGAATTATCAAATGCACTAATTTTATACTTTATACCCTAACACCTGCCACCCTCAACTATTGTTACCAGGAGAAACTGGATGCAAACTGGACTTTAGGGCACCCCGACTCGGATAGGTTAGGTTAGAAGGAGATGGCGGGTCTATTCGCTCGCTTCGCTCGCTCACACGACCCCGCCATCCCCTTCGTGGTTATTTTTTTTATAAACCACCCAGAAGTAGGAGCCCCGCGAAGCGCGGGCTCCGTCGACCAAGCCCAGCCTCGACCATGCATAGAATATTTTAAGGTTTGGTTAAGTGTTAAATACATGGTTATACCATCTGAACATTACATCAAATGAACATTATACCTTTTGATCATTAGCGCAAATGTTGTTATAGCAAATAAATATTCGATAAACTGAAAATTCTGTCAAACGATATTATACCAAGTGATGATTTTCTTAAACGTTGTTCGATTTAGTAATATTATATCAAACGTTGTTCTATCAAACAAGGGTGAACCCCGCACCATTATCTATAAAAACGGCAAAAAAATCACGTTTATTGTATGGGAGCCCCCTTAAATATTTATTTTATTCTATTTTTAAGTATTTGTTGTTATAGCGGCAACAGAAGACTGAAAATTTCAACTGTCTAACTATCTTTGTTCATGAGATACAGCCTGGTAACAGACGGACGGACAGCGGAGTCTTAGAAATAGGGTCCCGTTTTACCCTTTGGGTACGAAACCCTAAAAATATTTCATAGGTATATGTTAAAACCAACTCAAAGCTAAAAAATAACTTCGGTTTGTGTAAGTGAGCCTAAGAAACTACCATGCGAATAGAAAACTAGAATCAATTATTAAAATTAAATGCTCTGTTTGAATTAAAATATGAGAACCTATTGTTATATGTCCACATAACAGACATAGCACGTAATCGTTCCACAGGCAGATAATAGAGACGCGATTACTAATAATAATCATATTATGTCCATGCAAGTTGTGCTGAGCAAAAGTTTATTTTCCTTTTCTTTCTGAACAAGAGTTGTAGAGTCAGTTTCTATGCACAAATGTTGATAACAGGGTTGCCAGGTGGCGAAATATGTTCGAAAGAGTCACCGCGGGCCTGGAACGCAAAGGGCATTAGGAGGAACATGGATGGGTTTTAGTCAGTAAGAGTCTGACTCTCCCTTCTACTCCGCCCCGAGCGAAAGGAGTCATTTGATCATTTCCCTTCCATAAAAAAAGGGTCGGGAGTCGTCTGGATTGCCCCGACATTTTATTTGATGTCCAGACTCCCGAAGAAATACAAAACGTCTTAATAAACAGCTTCTGGTTAAGTTTTTGACAAAACAAGAATTTAAAATACGGTACTGTTTCAAAATTTCCCTTTTGCTTTACCGTTCTCTTAATTAATCATTTGGTTTATAAATTTCAATATGTATTTATTTGTCCCACAATCCTGTATTTTGTTTTTTTTTTGTCTTCTCATCTGGTAAACCCAGGTGACACTCACTTACACACTTGGTTTGAACACACAACATAAACATTAAATCTGACGGTAATTTCTCCAGTTATTCTGCCGCTCGTCTGCACAGAATGAAGGCGGAATCACAGTGAGTCCGAATCGTTTGCGTCCCACCTTACCGGTACGTAATAGTCGTGAGAATCGTAAGGAAAACAACTTTGCCCATTTCACCGACCCCTGTTCCGTGCGGTCTGCTCAAGTCACAGGCGGTAGTGGGGCGATTTGTTAAGCGGAGCGTTTAAACTATTTTATTGCTTGTTGTATGCCATGTTAGTGAAATGCACCAATCAAAACTTGCAAACTTTTGTGCAAGCTACTTGAATAAATTAGTGCAAGTTACAAGCATGTGATTTACGGCAGCGTATTGAGCTCAAAATACTCGAAACTTTTTTTATTTTTGATGAAGGGTTTGTCAAAATATTTTGCTTAGGATCTTTAAGCCTGGTAGAAAAAAATGGCTGGAAATAAAACCTTGTTCATTAATGAAAAGTAATTTTGATGGGTTATTTGGATCCTGTACAAATTAGTTCGTCACTAATTTCACTGTTAGAAAGCTACATTCTTGTTGATATGTTTTATGTCGAAGCTATTGTTAACTAGCTTCTGTCCGCAACTTTACAATATGAAATATGTACAATAAGGAAATCTGTTCAATTAAAAATATTTCTCATGTAATACGTATTCAATAGAATTCGCTATTGTTTGTGCTTTGGACCACTCACTAATGGCGCTTTCAAACTGGGGTCCGATTTTAGAGCAAAAATCTAAATGTAATATTAAAATGAATTGGTTACTTCAGGAACTCGTTTATAGATTCCGGTTATAGTAAAATAAGTTTTTGCATTAAAATAATGAAATAAAGCTCTTTCAAAAAGTAAGCTTTGTTTGTGAATTTTAATTACATTTTGTTAAAAACGTTCATTTGGTAAAATTTGAACGTGTATTATTTTAGCGACAAACTTTTAATTTAAGAATGACTCTTTCAACAAGCAACTATGTATATATTTAAGCCTTTTTTTTCTTTTATAATAAATATGTTTTTATATAAGGCATTTGACTGGATTTTTTTTCTTACATTTCTCAAAACCTAGAGAGTAGACAAAACACAGTTAAAAATATTGCTTAAAAATCTCAAAAAACGGCGGTGTTGTCAGCGTTTTAAAATCTGTAACAAACAAAGACGGCACTAATTGCGTGTGACGTAACTCACAAGTCTCGCCATATTGAATGGAGGCTCCCATTCAATATGGCGAGACTTGTGAGTTATCTAGTACAAATGACATTTTGTGTGACAAGGATAGGATTTCTCAGTTTTTCGACCATTTTTAATTATTTTTTACCAATCGTAATGTTTTAATTTCATCTATCAAATAAGTATTCATTCATTCAAGATTATTCATAAAAGTCAAAAACCCTATTCTATTCTAATGATCAGCAGATTCTTAATTCAAATTCTGTAAAATTTAAGTTGATTAGTAGAGAATGATTGTGGCTTTTGGCTACTCGAATTCGAATTAAGAATCGCCTAATCTGTATTGAAACATACACTTCTCATCAAAAAAATCGAAACACTTTCGTTTTTATTGTTTTTGTCCTAATTTTTTACAAAAGAGAATTAATTCCATGAAAAAAAAAACATTATTGTGTAGCTGGCAGTTTGGTCATTACAGTAAGAAGAAAAAAATCAAAATTCGAAATTAGAATTTCATTTGTTTATCCTATAAATGAAATTAATCACTGTTTTGAGACAAATGTGTATTTAGGGTTGGAGTACGTTTCTCGTTTAAAAACTAAAATTAGCGCTTGTCTTTAAACTTTTTGTTTCTTATTTCATTTACTGTGACTTTGGGACGTCTGAAAAAACTTTTTTTTCTAAAACATATGGATACTTCGCCCGCAGAAGCCGCCCAAGTGGTGGCATTGCTGGATTCTGGACTTAGTCAGCGTGTTGTGGCTGCAAGATTGCATCTAAGCTTATCATCTGTTCATAGAGTCTACAAACGCTATCGGGAGACTGGTTCGTTCACGCGCCGTTCAGGATCTGGCAGGAATCGGGTCACTTCTGAGCGAGATGATCGATTTATTGTAACAACCTCTTTACGAAATCGACGCCTTAACGCTTTTCAACTGCAGCAGCAGCTTCGCGTTGTACGAAGAGTAGCTGTAAGTGACTCTACAATAAGAAGAAGGTTGAAGGAACGCGGATTGGCACCGCATAAGCCAGCGAATGGGCCGAAATTAACTGCAGACCATCGAAGAGCGCGCCTTAACTTTGCACGCGAGCACCTAACTTGGTCATACCTTCAGTGGAGCAAAGTACTGTTTTCTGATGAGTGTAAAATTATGCTGTATGGTAACGACGGAAGGAACAAGGTCTACAGAAGAGATGGAGAACGCTTTGCACAATGCTGCATTGAAGAAAAGGTCAGCTATGGTGGCGGTTCGTGGACGGTTTGGGGAGGAATCAGCGCCGACGGTAAGACAGAACTTGCCTTTGTATCTGGGCCACGGCTGCCTGCACTAAACTCTCATCGGTACATCGAACAGTGTCTTGAACCTCATGTGATGCCCTATGCACATTTTATTGGCAACGACTTCATATTCATGCACGACAATGCTAGAGCTCACACCGCGGGCGTCGTACGAGATTATCTTACCGAAGTCGGTATCTCCATTATGGTATGGCCAGCAAGAAGCCCGGACATGAATCCCATTGAACATCTATGGGATGAATTAAAGAGACGAATTCGAGCAAGAGATCCAGCCCCAGAAACACTTAGCCAGCTGCAAAATGCAATCCAAGAGGAATGGGATAATATACCACAACATGTGATCGTGACTCTCATCCGATCGATGAAGAACCGTATGGAAGCAGTAATAAGAGCTCGCGGAGGGAATACAAGTTATTAAATAAACGTTTCTTACATTTTTTTTCATTTACGCGTGTTGTTTTACCCATTTCCTTCATATTCCATACAGGGTAAAAATTACTCATTATACAAAATACGAAACCTATGAAGACTTAATTTGAATTTAGAACATTAACATTAGGATTTAAAAACCTCATACTACTCACTATTAAATGACATTTTACATTTATTCCTAAATATACACATTTTTCTGATAATCCTTATCAAATCATAAACTGCGAGGTGTTTCGATTTTTTTGATGAGAAGTGTATATGGTTATGTTATTTTGAACTTCTTTTGACATGGAATTTAGAATTTGAATTGTTTATTTTAAGATATGTTATTTTTCTTCCAGAATCAGTTATTCACTTGTTTCCTTGGGTTTTGTGTTTTTCTATAATATTAAGATTAATTTTAATTATTATTCTCAAATAAACTCAAATAATTAAATAACAGTTAGTTCACAATTTAGAACCATACAATTTATATTTAAAGTAGTTACCTACTGCACTTTCGCATCACTGTGCATAATTCAACCCAAAGAAGAAACTTGTTGACACAACGTTGTTCGACGCTTTAAAACCGAAAATACTATGAAAACATTATAAGCTTGAGATGTATCACAATTTGAGTGCCGAGTAACGTTTCTATTATTCAATATTATCCCCAAAATGTCGCCCAAATCTTACCGACTTCGTAGAAAGTGTTAATTTTTAAGCGGTAGGAGAAAAATTCAATGCCCAAAGCTGTTGTGGGGATGTACGCGCGCGAAAACTGAACGGCAATGCTTACTCCTTTCTTATGTTTGTACTACAAAGACTAAATTTCATTTCAAGTTTATTTAAGGGAAACTGCTGTAAATGCGGTTTTCATTATTCCACTAGTTAGCGTACGCAATTTTGATTTTCTCCTAAAGTAAATTGGGGTGTCCTGTGAATTTCAATCTCTTAATAACATTCGAAACTACAAACATTAGATTTTTCCCTTAGAATTAAGATCTCTTCTTGTAAAACAGTTTTTTGAATATTTTGGTGTAGAATAGTAGTAGATGATGCACCGAGGTAATAAAGTAGTTTTTTATGTCACGGGCGTCATATTGAATCCCGAATGCTCGCGGTGAATAATGACATACTTTAGGTAAGGTTTGTATACCATATAATATGACGTTTTCGTACAAGTGGTGTGAAGTAGTTATTTATGATACTAGTGCGGTAAGTTGTTCTTTACAAACGAGTAGACGAATGTAAGCCCTTGACGAAGGCAATCGGCGGCGGCAACCTCTCGCGTCCGGCCCTGGTTGAATCCATGGTCCGGAGCGAGGAGGCTTGGGAAGCGGTCACCTCCTTCTGCTAAGCAGTAATGCTAGCGAAGGAGGAGGCGGGCCGCGCGAGGGAAAGGCAAGGCCTTCGCCCCAACCGCCGCAACAGGAGAAGACGCCCCGGGCGTCGGGAGTCGCAGGGCGATCCCCGGCCACCGTAGGCGCGGGCCTGCGGACGGCGAGCGTTGGGTGGCTCGCTGTCCGATCACCACCAGGCCCGGGTCGATGGCGCGTTGTGTTTCACGCGCGCCTCAAAGAGATGTCAGCATAGAGGACGGGGCCCACTAGGGCCAGTAAAGTCGCATGCCCACGCCGACAAACCAGAAACTATTGAGCACTTAGAAGCCAACGTTCGACGCGTCATTGCTGAAATACAGCCCGATTTTCAGAGAAAAGTATGTGAAAATTGGGGGATCCTGCCGTTTTTCCGAAAAGATTTTGACAAAATTTCATTACCCAAACAAATTTTAGCAACCTTTTTTATACCATTGGATTATTTCGAATGATTTTATTACGCATATTTTTATTTGGTCAAATTTTGACTTGGCAAAATATTACCAAGTATAATGTCATTGTGGCATTTGGTCTTTAATCAAATGATTTATTACAGCAAACAGTCTTCAAAAAATAAACGTTTAAGTCAATAAATATTTGACTTGTTGGTTAAATTTGATGTCTTTTGCGTACTTCTTTGTAAGTTTTTGTGCTTGAATTTGTCTGAAACACGTCAAATTTATGGTTACTTGATATTAGTTTATTTATGGATGTAGTTACAGTAGGTTAATTATTAAAAAATGGTTAGGTTAGGCTAAAACTGTTACCTCCTACGCACGAGCAGAGCGAGCGCAGCGAGCGGTGCCGCGGCAGCGGCCGGCGAGTGCCAGAAACGACTTGCATTAATAGAAAAAAGAAATTGTTTTTAGTAGGTTACCCTGAACTGAACTATTTCGATTAGGATAATTACTTATTTAAAAAAAAAAAATGTTTAGTTTAGATTTTGGGTAAAACTGTTATTCCAACTGAAATATTTGACTATATAAAAAATGTTAAAAGTACTAGTTGGTAAATAAGTTATAGTTTAAA
Source organism: Mamestra configurata (assembly GCA_002192655.3). Classification (NCBI taxonomy): domain Eukaryota; kingdom Metazoa; phylum Arthropoda; class Insecta; order Lepidoptera; family Noctuidae; genus Mamestra; species Mamestra configurata. The sequence goes on from NDFZ01005137.1 coordinate 158,034, forward strand.
CGTTCATTTCCCAAACATTAGGTTTGCGTTACAATTTTTTGTGAATAGATTTTTTGCTAAGTAATAATTTGGCAAATGAAATTACGCGAAAAATTTTTTGGGAAGTGAAAATTTGTCAAATTCCTTTCGGTCAAACAAGGGAGATCCGAAAATTGGACATCCAGATTACGTCATGTACGCGCGAGCCCCGGCGGCCACTTGCCCGAAATTATATTCAATAATTAATGTCATAAAATCATCTTTCAAATAAAGCTAATTTCATACTTATTAGAAACATTTTTCTGTTCTTTATTTCAATTCAAAGTTCTCCGCCTCAAAAAAAAACACCCTATAGGTACTTAGATGAGAGTACCTATTTTACCGCACGTTTCTTTGTATGGTTCGTAATTTTTAACTTTCGAACAATGTATACAAGCTTCGTAAATGCACTTTTTGAACAAATGTGTCAAAAGGAATGTTGTTCGATTCTGTAATATTCCACGTACGTAGTTTGCAAGCGTGCCCGTTCCATCTCTACAAGTGCGTATGTTTTCAAAACTCTCAGTTAATTTTTAATGTAAATATCATTACGGTGTTGCCTTAACGAGATTGACTCCCCGTTGGTTTGTTTCTGAATATTTCCTCTTTCCTCTACATTTTTATTACGAAAGGGCTGGCTCTAATCAAATTAATGTAACCAAGTCATTTATTTAGTAATGGACTTGGTAACATTTTTGGGGTTAAATGTGTGACTTGAGGGATAAGGTCACTTAGATTTATAGGCTTTAAAAAAAAATACACAAAATTGATGTACAGATGCCAGCCTATCCAGCTTCAACACTCTTTCAAATTTCTTGAATTGTTTTTCAACTTTATCCCTAAAGGATTAGTTTCAAGGTTGATTGGGAAAATATGACAGTTTCGAGTAGCGTTATGTGCTACAATCTCACATGCAAAAACTAAATCAAGACATAATATTATATCCAGATGTAGGTAAATCTCATGCACATTTAAAATAGCAAAGAATATTTTCCTACTACCACGTTTATTTTAAGTATAACGCACTACATAAACCTTCCCCATCGCGTCTTTACAAGCAAACAGATCAAGCCCTTTGATATCTACTACTTACTGAACTACAAAGAAAACTCAATTAAAAAAGAAGAGTTCACACAATACTGGTGAACCCTCAAAATACAAAAGAACCATCATACAGGAGGCTCTAGGGTTCGCAAAAAGAACTCTTCCCTAATTACTGAAGTACATGTGTTTATCTATTTGACCGAGTTCAGGGCGAAGAGCTTGCGCGGTCGCTGAGGCGGGTGCGGAGTATCTATACCAATGTGCATCTTAATAAAATTAAAGTGTCAGTTTCTAATATTAATATGACAGCTTTTACCAAATGCATATGCAAGTGTATGTACGATAGGTACTTATAACCAAACTAACGTTTTAATTTTTTATTCGTCATGTCTGTTCCAGCCAATCTCCGAAACGGCAAGACCGGTTTTGACTGGACTTTCTGTTTTTTTCCCATTCGGAAAATATACAAACGTGGGCACTTAGTTGAACATTTTGTAAGTATAGCAAGCATTCAGGTCTCCGAATTTGAATACCTAATCGGAAAACCTAATCAGGCAACCACCATACGTATGCGGCCGGATAAACTCACACAAAAATTTGCAAGTAGCTTGCACGCCACTGTGTCATAATAAGTTCTGATTGGTGAATGTCACTATGGGTTGTCTATTGTTTACCCGAAGATTATATTTCATTTGCCCGAATGTTTTGTTTGCTCTAAAAGATATATGACATACTGTTAATTGCCCGAAACTAAGATACCATAAGATACGAGTGCCATACGTATTGTTTTTCATATTTTTAAGTGCCATAATAATTACACTGGTCAACAAAAAAACACTTTTTGTGTGTTACAAGATTTTTTTTAACTAATTATGGTAAGAACATGCTTAAGTATCATAGAACTGAAATTAGAATGATTGAGACACGAACAGTTTTCCTGTCATATGATTTTGAAGTGGTGCTTTGAGACGAAAACTGAAGTTTTCAGGTGATTCTAATACTGGCACGTTATCATATTAAAGGATTATTTGTGTAGCAGATGGCACGTCGGTATACTCAACTATCCTTTTATATTAAAAAATGTCAAAATAAAACTCACATTTTTTTTAAATGTGATGGTGCAGAATTTCTTTTTTGAGTTTTAAAAATAATTTTACCATAAATGTTAAGAAACTTGACAGAATCATTTGAACACTTTTTCTATATTATATAAGAATAAAATAACTCAGTAAACTGAAATAACAGCTACTTTATCGAAAAATAAAAAAAACGGAATTTACAAGCTTAAGGGAAAATTATGTTACTGGTAGTAGCTGTAACACAAAAACTAGACCTGATGAAAACCAAATAAATATGATTTTGGAATAAGGGTAGGTAGGTAATTCGCAATTAGTAAGCAAACTTGTGACAAAATCTTGTTGACTAGTGTTATCAGACATACTATTTAAACGCCATAATGATTATTAGACATAACATTTAAATGCCATAACAATTTATGGTGGGCTTGGTCGATGAAGCCCCGCTACGCGGGGCTCCTACTTCTGTGTGGTTTATAAAAAAATAATCACGAAGGGGATGGCGGGGTCTATTCGCTCGCTCACACGACCCCGCCATCCCCTTCTAAGCTAACCTATCCGAGTCGGAGTGCCCTAAAGTCCCGATTGCATCTAGTTTCTCCTGATATAACAACCGTTACATACCCAATGTCGATGGCAAATGATGTTATGGCATATGATAATTAGGGCTTACAATGATTATGATAAATGATGTTATGGTAAGTGACTTTATGGGAAACAAAGCTTCTAGCACGTGACTAATATAGCAAATAAGAGTAGGGCAAATGAATATTACGTCGTATAATATTATGGCTGTTGACTATTATGGCAAATGATATTAGGGTAAATAAAATTCGGGCAAACGGCGCCGGCGGTATACCGTCACTATGGCATGCAAGCTACTGATACTACTCTATTCCTATACCTACTATTCCCGCATACTTTTGTGCAAGTTACAGACACGTGTATTACGGCCTCTTCCATGTGGAACATTTATCCTTTACTGCCCACTGCAACAACAATTAAAGTCTTTACTTTATAATTGTTCGTCGGATCGCTGAGCTCCGTTGAGTTACACGAAATCTGAGATATACTTGCATTCTCTGGACTGGTCCACTTGTGTGCTACTTACCTCAAAAGGGCATCCCAAACATTAACATGGTTTTCATATGATTTGACCAGTACGGATTGTATGGGCTTTAAAGAGACTTTGACCTCTGAGTTTGTGTCGGTGTTTCTTCTCAGAGTAGTCAGATAGCCCCGGCCTCATTGTAGTTAAAATTGACCAGAAAGTGTTATTTTAAACAAAAACGTTGTATTTATGCTGCATTAGCATTAGTGACTCAGTGAATTGGTCCATAGATTTAACTTTTTTTTTCTGTATTTTATGAGACCTGTAATTAGCTGTCAGTCTAATTTAAAATGCTTGATCTCTTTGTTTAAGCTGTGAGTAGACCAAAGTATTTACATAAATTAAATAAACATAATTTATATTATAATTTAACAAGTCTCTCGGCTCTGTGGCCAACTACTCGCGCCCGCACCCGCCCTGGTACCCTGGACAAGGCCTTAATCTGAAGTTTTAGTATCCCAGAGCAGCGAACCCTAAGTTGGTACACACAAATACTAATAAACCAGACAGTAACAACGTCTTTTCGTTTGTTTTTTACGTTAAATGGAGTACAGTTGGCAATTTCTTTGGGAGCAGGTGTAATACAAGGCTCGGTCGTAAAATTTAATTAGCGAGAATTATTTGAGATTATAAGGATTTTTCTAATTAGCATTCGGAGCTGCGACTGCTTCGAGATGACTCGTTAGATAGGGATGTAAGTGTTGCTTTTGTACGGTTCTGTACTTATTAGGTAATTTTTTATGCTTGAATTTTCTTGTTATTTTTTTTTGTATTTTAAAGATATATTATGGCAACAAAGCATGCCATAGCATGGCAATCGTCCCTGGGTGTTTCCTTCGCCGTGGGACATTAGATATTACTATTATTGGAATAGAAAAGGTCAGCAATTCGAATTCTTATAATTAAATTTTACTTACCATTAGGTGAATGTAGTCTTTAATTGTATAAATTAGTATTATTATAGGTTGATTAAAACAACTACAGCATGTTTTGCTTTTTATCTGAGGTTTACATCTCTATAAAATATCGGTCAACATGAAATAATAATAATAATAATATATCTTGGGACAACCAACACACGGTCATCCGATCCCAAACTAGACAGAGCCTGTGCTATGGCAACCAGACAACTGATAAACATACTTAATATATTTCCAAATACATACATATTATAGACGAATTACACCCAAATGAAGCTCGTGCTACATTTAAAACAATGACAAATACTTGTTTTTTTAATTGCTAAGTAAAAGTTCATTTATCAGCTATTATGGCGAGATGGGCGGACGACATTGTTGCCATCGCGGGTAGAAACTGGATGAGGCTGGCACAGGAACGTGGGGATTGGCACAAGAGAAGAGAGGCCTATGCTCAGCAGTGGGCGAAGTCGGGCTGTGGATGATGATGGATGAATAGTATACTAGTTCAATTTAGTTCTAGTGTTCGACCGAGTCTTTAGTTAAGGCCGAAATTATTGAACCTGGAACCTCAATTTAAGAGAAGAGAAAATAATACGAGTCAAAGTATACCTATCTATGTAATAAAAAAGTGCTTGACAATATTAAATTTTCGTTTAAACAAATTGGTTTCAGAAGCTGTTTATTCTACTTTTGTACCTTTAAACGAAAGTAGGTAAAGCCACCTTCGTAATAAAATAATCATTTAATGAAGTAACAAGACTCATAGTATTAGTAACAATATACTGACAAACAATTTTATTAAAACATTAATAAAGAAACATAAACAAAGTATGAATATTTTGACGGATAGTAATGTTAACGTACAAGTCCGATCCTGCATGGAGTATTGCAGCCTTTGGTGTGGCTCAGTTAAATACCAACTTACCGCGCTTGATTTAGTGGAACGCAGAGTTAAAAGGCTCATTGGCGATGTAAAACTGGTGGTTGCCAAGCTTCACAGCTTGGCTCATGGCCGCAAGGTTGCCTGCTTGTCGGTCTTCTACAGATTGTACTTCGGGGAGAGTGTCCAGGAACTCCACGATCTCATTCCACCGGCCTCCTTCTACCATCGGACATCCAGACGCACTGCAAGTTACCATCCCTACCTAGTTGCTATTACACCAATTCGCACTAAACTTTTCCAAACGTCTTTTATAATGCGCACAGCATAGAAGTGGAACTCTATGCCTACGTCTGTGTTTCCGAACGCATACAACCCTAATCTCTTCAAAATTAGAGTGAACAAGCTTCTTCTGGGTAAGCTCGCTCCATCGTCGACTTTGTCTCTGTTATCTATGACCTACCTAGGCTAGAGTAAAGAGCAAACCCATATTGAATATAAAAAAGTAAGTGAATTTTGAATATAAAAAACCACAATTTGTATCATACAAAAATATGATTAAAGTATCCAATCCAACTAAATATTATGTGTGAAACGAGTATTATAGTTATGGTAAAATGTTACGTTACCTTACTCTACCTCAAAAACATTCGTGCTAGGCCCTCAGTTTGCGACATCACTGCTGCCCATACACGCCCCGCACCACACTGATCACGGATGCGAACCACTTAAAAGTTTCCTGTTGTATAAGTGTCTTTATGCTGTTGAAGATCTATAACGAAATTCCTTCTTATTGTTGTATTTATGCATTCTTGTTTTTAAAGTGTTTTTTTTTTCTATTATGTAATTTAATTTTCTTTTTTTGAACAAATCTGATGCGCTGCAGTCTCGGGGCAACCACATCAGTACCCTGAAAGCGTTATTGTATTGATCGCGAAGAGCTCCTGTTTGTCTTCTGAGTATAATGAGCCCACAGACTGCAAGAGTAGAAAAAGAAGCAGTTATTTCTAGGGGACTCTCCTCTTCTCTTCTTTTTCACTTACAGCGATACAATTGAAAGCAAGCCACGAGGAGTAGTGGCTGGTCACCACTACTAGGTGCAGGTTAAGTAGTAAATGCTTAGTTGGATTTCCAAATTAATTCTTAAGAAAAATGAAGTATTTTGTTCACGGATCTCTGAAAAAATTAACAAGGAACTCGGGTAAGTTTCGATGTAATGAAGTTCCCTAACAAGCTCGCTTGACTTCCAGTTAATTTGTGACGGTGTATGTTGACCTTAAGTGTTAAGGAAATTTCGTATGTTCAGGACGTTTGAGGATATTTTCTTTTGATTTGTCTTGAGGATTTATTTTCAGTTTCGTCTTAATAAGAATTACTGAATTAGTGTTTAGAGAAAGAAAAGTAGTTTATTTGGCACGCATACATGGAAACACACAATATATGTATTAATAAAAGAAAAATTAATTTTAAAACAATTATATTGCGTGCCCCGCGACTGCGCCAAATAGGTCCACTTCAGTAAAAAGCCATAAAAATCAGTTTTTAAAGTGAAAACTGCTTTAGGCGCGTTGAGCATTTTTGGGTGAACAAAAATTGCCAATCATCAAATGAGTTCTACCGCTCTGGGTGGAGGAGAAGGGCGTGTCAGACTCCTACTAACTAAAACCCATCCGTGTTCCTTCAAAAGTCCTTTGCGTTCCAGGGCCGCGGTGACTCTTTCGAACAATTTCCTCAACTACTTTTCATCCTATTGTAAGAAAATGTGCTCGCACCATGAAGAGGGGTGGCGCCGCGAATGGCGCGCATCGGCCTCCACTGCTAGGAGCAGGTCGCGCATCCGAAGCGTTTTCGTGCAGGTGATGTGAAAAATCATTTATTTAGGTGTCGACTGGTGTTATTGAAAACTGACATTAGTATCGCAGAAACTAAACAAAATACAAAGTTCTTAAGGAACAAGTGCTTATAACAACGGTCTCCCAGATATCATCGTTTTCAATTTTGTGCACCTGCGAGCCACTGGTTTTATCTTTGTTAAAAAACTGGCTGTCGCGTCGTTTGAATTGTTTCAAGAGAGCGGAGAGAGGAGAGAGGACCTTATAGTGGTCGGAAATGTTTAGGGTTAGCCATTGAGACGGTTATGGCTATATAAGTAGGCTCATGCACATATTCCAATTCAGTTTCAAGGAACTCGTCAAGACAATGGAAGGTTGAATGTTCGGTGGAATCGAGTTGGAGGATATGAATTAGAATATATGGGTTAGATAAAGTGACTTTCTATCACGATACGATTGTCAACCAATGGTGCGTCGTTTGATAAAAAACCGGTCAAGTGAAGACAGAAATTTTAACAGAACACACTTGGTGAAAATTTCAACTGTGTACCATATTACGGTTCATGAGATATAACCCGCTGCCAGACAGACAGACGGGCGGACAGCGCAGGCTTAGTAATAGAGTCCCGTTGGTTAGCCTTCGGTTACGGTACCTTAAAAACTACAAGACCGAAATGGTATGGTACTTCATCTTCTGAAGCCAGAAAATCTGTCAGACTATCTGTAAAGGCTGCTAAAGATCTACAAATGACAGCTGGGACTAACGGCTTAAAGTGCTTTCCGAGGCACGGACCCCGCGAAAATCGAGTCTGCGGCTGTATATGCGTTTGCGTATGCGTAATGCTCGTGAACAGGTGCTGATTGTGGTGAATGGTCGTCTTGTTAGCCATGGTTTTTATTATCATAATAACGATTATCTGCTAATTGTTTAATTTAGATGGTCCTGGTTTATTACTTGTGGCGTCGAGTCACAGATCTATTATTAAATTCTACCCTCTGCACGTGTAAGCGGGCACGCCCTTTATGTCTGGAGGCTTATTTAGTTTGATTTGATATTGTCTTTATGCTTGAGGTTGTCTGTTTATGCTTTTTAGATTTTTACGTGTTAACTTTGTTGTATTGTTTTCCTTGTAAGAATACTTTGCATACCTTTGTATAAATGCTAGTTCTTCTAACTCAACAGACAGATGTGTTGCTGGGGAGTTTGTTGCGCCACTTCTTCTTCTCAGCTAAAACACTAGGAAGTGGGACTGTCTTTATGTAGAATTATGACGTTCAAAAAGTGCTGGCACTCAGCCTAATTTGAATAAATGACTTTTGACTTTGACTTTATAATTTAGCCCAGAGCTTCTCCTTCCACTGTCTTAAACTGTGCCTAATTAACCTCAAACCACGGCCATTATTCATAAAAACAAAATTATACATAAAAAATATATATACATAATTAATATATTCATTGCTTAAATTCGTAACAAGAAACACAAAGTTCTTGAAATTCTCAACATCTTTATGCAAGTCAAAACATTTCAAAATATAAACGAAAAGTTTGGAGCGAAAACAATACATTCTTCAGACCCTTATTCATATTCAATGGAGCCGGCAGTACCCAAGGATCCTCCGTGGAAGTTTAGCAGATAACCCACGGGTTTATTTGTTCCCGCAGAGTACAGGAAATGTTATGAAATTATGAATATATTTTTCTGTATAACTTTCGGTGTTATTGTGATTTAGTATAGAGAAATAAATTAGACTTATTTCACTTTTATCAACAAATTGATATTTGTTTTGGAGTTTAGATAAAAGCTATATGTATTGTATACTGAGTTTTTATATAAGTGTAGTTGTTTATTAGTATCTATATTGTAGTTATATCCTGTTGTAGATTTTACTACTATTATAAATGTGAAAGTGGAGGAGCTCGTGGCTAAATAATAACAGCCGCACGGGTCGATCTTCAAGGCTAAGCAACGCTTGCCGAGGTTGTTCTGAGGATGGGTGACCATCTTAACATATCGAGACTCTTCCGTGCCTCGGAAAGCACGTTAAGCCGTCGGTCCCAGCTGTTATTTGTAGATCTTTGGCAGTCGTTACGGATAGTCAGAACCCAGACAATCTGACATCAGTCTTACCAAGGAGTACCGTGTTAGGTACCCAGTTAATGGGTTATGGAGGTCTGGTACGCAGCCGCTCCACGTAAAATACCGGTATTCAGCAGAATCCGGTTTGACTGGAAGCCGACCCCAATATAATTGGGAAAAGGCTAGGCAGATGATGATAAATGTGAAAGTTTAGGTAGTTGGATGTTTGTTCCTCAATCACGCCAGTTCGGCTGAACGGATCAGGATGAAATGCCACAGAGGTGGATTATAGTCTAGTAGGTTCTACTTTATCTATCCCGGGAATGAACTTTCAACATTCACGCGGGCAAAAACGTTGGCAAAAGCTAGTGAAACATATGGTTTTATCTAAATTTCGAAAGCAGGCTGGGTATTATGGCGTAGCTTGGGAGGAGTATAGGTCTGCGATTAGCTGACTTAATTGATTGTTGATAGAAAGAAAGTACAATTTTAAGTAATTTCGCTGAGATGGACTTCTCATGGCCTCTCATGGTCTTCTCGAAAGTCTCTTCGAAAGTTTTCTAGTAAGGTTTTTTTGTGCGATTTCTGTTCAATAAGGCTGGGAGGTTCACTCGTACAGGTATAGGGAATATGCATATTAATTGTTATGGTTATTTTGCTAAATAAAATACTTCAGAATTCTAGTAAAAAAATATGAAAGATTGTTTTAAATATCTTCATCAGCGATGAAGTTATTAAGCTTCAAAGTCAAAGTTTTGCGCGTGAGGGACAGATAAATTTGTTTAAAATATGTCTCGTTTGTTTCTTCGACCAATGTTGATTCTATTTTCACTGTTCGGATTATATTTTTTTAATATTTTACGATAATCTGCTTAGATAAAAAATATTTATCAAACATATTCGCTACTCACGACACGACACCGATACGACTAATCGTACGATCAAAACCATCCTTCGAAGTTATTTATATCGCCCGGGCAATCGAAAGTATTCGGGATAAAAAGGCAAAGGCTGCAATATTCGCCGTATTGCCCAAGTTTTCTCATATTTTTGTCATGCACAGGCCTCTTTACATTAAGCACTGTTGCGAACTAAGCCTCTTTAAGTTTGGCGGAATAGTCGTTTAATACGATTGCTGGATAGGTTTGAGAAAGTTTAAGTGTGTGCTTAGAGTATTTACCTCCAGTTTGTAAGTAGGTCTTGGTACACGACTCTTTTAAAATACAGCAGGTAGATTTATCGTAGTTGCTTGTGAAGAGAGGTTATAGACAAACTCAGTGAGTAAGAACGCGAAATTGATTGAATATGTCAATACCAGTCATTTTGAATGTCTCGATAATTGCAAGGGTTTTATAATAATAATAATAATAATTTATTCATTTGTAAACATGGGTATTTATACATTGATGTCATAAGATAAAAAGTTCTCCATATTTTGCCAACATAGGGGCATGCAAATTATCATAATTTAAAATGAAATAGGTTTTAAAAAATAGGTATATAAGGTGTCAAGAAATGTTATGTCATCGATTATAATGATGAAGAATGAAATCACTTGTAACAAATCACAGCATTAATACAATGTCAAAGTTAAATAAATCTTAATGTCAAATAATGCAATGTCAAATAACTTTTTATAATAAAAATAATGATACTATGTCAAAATTAAATAAATATCAATGGCAAATAGCTTACAATTTATCATTAAGGAATTCGTCAATGGTATAATAACATTTCTCCAATAATAGGTGTCTTAATTTATTTTTGAATTGAATAATATTTAAGTCCTTAATCCCATTTGGTAATTTATTAAATATTTTTGGGGCCATACAAAGTATGCTTTTGTGCATCAAGGCGGTCTTTGAAGGTCGACCGCATAATTCATGTCTATATTCTTGTCTAATCATTTTATAGCGTTGTTCAGATGCTTTTCTGAATAGGTGCATGTTCTTTTTAACAAATATAGCAGTCTCAAATATGTACAAACAAGGTAAAGTCATTATTTTTAACAATACAAAATAAGGTTTACAGCTATCAGTTATTTTTATACCGGTGATGGCCCTAATGCATCTTTTTTGTGATTTGAACACCATATCTTTATTGCAGGAGTTACCCCAAAACATAACTCCGTAGCGTAGTATGGAATCGACATATCCATAGTACGCAGTGACTGCCGAAGTTTGAATGACAACTTTCTTCAGTTTATATAAAGCAAAAGCAAACTTACTAATTTTTTTAATTAATATTGAAGTATGTTCTTTCCAATTAAGTTGATTGTCGATTGTTAAGCCCAAAAAAATTGTATTTGCTACTTACTTTTAAGTATTAATTCCAGTTTCTGATGAAAGAAATGCGCGTGGTGAATACACGCTATACAAATACTGCTTCAAATACGATATGCACCCGATAAAAATCGTGTCGTTTGAATGCGCCCTTAGACTCCATATGTGAATATAGTCACTTTCCTTTAAGTGGACCGTCAGCTGGTTAATTCTAGAAACACTGTAAAACTATGGCGGGACACGTTTGCCCAGTCTTGGGACAATATTGATTAACATCAAAATATTCATCATTTTCCGGTTACTAAAAAAATCCATTAGGCGAGATCAAGGTCAAGAGCAAGCCCATTTCTCAATAAAAAAAGATGTGGCCTGCTGTTTCATATACCTACTTTGCCGATAGCAAAACTTTTTCGTTATACAATCATTGAACAAGCCATTAGAGTAAACAGAAACGTTCGAGCCTGCGGAGCCTGTTGTTAGTTATTTACGATAGCAGCAGATTGTTCGCCAGATTTATCGATATGTTATCGATACGTTGCGGGTAATAGCATGGCACGACCCTAGAATATGTAATAAAAAACAGATAAAGATTTCCTAAAATGCTTCATATTGTGATTATATTTTTGTTGATGAGTGTGTGGGTAAGTTCGCTCTGGGTGGAGCGGAAGGGCGTGTCAGACTCTTACTGACTAAAACCCATCCGTGTTCCTTCTAAAGCCCTTTGCGTTCCAGGGCCGCGGTGACTCTTTCGAACAAATTCTGCAACCCTGGTAGTTCCGCAACCCTGACAGTTGCTGGAGAACTTAGTTCTTGTCTCTTGATTTTAATAGAAAAGCTTGTTTAGAAAGGTTGGTGACAATATATCTTGCTTACGCTCTGGGTAATGTCAATAACGAACAGAGCGGCGTGAGATGGTTTGAAACCCAATCACATAACCCATTGCAATGGAAAGGATCTCCTGATCCATTGCTTCGAATGTTTAAAAAAATATCCTACTCGACAATGGTAACACGCGAAGCATACGGTTAAAATGACAAAATGAAAGCAAATGTTATCGTTATGTCATAACGCAATTAGTCAACTGGTCTAAACCCGGTACCTACATTGCCTATTCTAGCCACGATATTGTTACTTAGTCGTGACTTTTACACTGCTACTTATTACGATAGAGATTAAGAGTAGAGTAGAGTAGAGTAGGGACTCCATTTTCCGCACTTAGACTCTTATTCGGTCCGTTGTACGTAGGTGTCCTGGCTACGTTAGCCAGCCTAGCTCCGCCCAGAAGCGCAGAAGTTTCCTGGGAGCTTCACAGGCTTCGCGGAGCGACCTTACCGTTCCGAGGATTTGTTCACGTTGGGTAGCCACGGCCTCGCATTCCAGGATGACATGGGCGGCTGTTTCTTCGGCATCAAAGCAGCCTCTGCAGAGTGGGCTGTCTGTGGCGCCTATGTTAAAAAGATGTTTTTTGATAGAGATTAATTAATCATGGCTATAAAATAAGAAGGAATTTAGGCAGCCTTCCAACTGACTTAGGGATTGGGATAAACGGCTAAACATTAGCTCTATAGTAGGCGCCAGATAATCGTGGAATAACGGTCATTGACCCACCTACAATTATTGACATTTTTAATTTGAAAAACGGAATTAATGACACAAAGCTGTCCCGAATCATCATCTCTCGTGATCCTTAACATTGTCTAATAATGAAAAACGATTCATATTTAATTGTTCAGGTACCTATGAACAGTTATTAGGGAAAGGTCAATATACTTTATTCCACATTTATCTGGCGCCTACTATAATTGTATCCAGTGTGGAAATTTTTAAAAGACTTATTGACGTAGACGGTAAGCTGTTGTTTATTGCTTAGCGTCCGAAAAGAGAACGTGTAACCTCGTAATCTAGTGATCTTTTAATAATCTTCCACTACCCCCTCAACTCGAGAAACGTGGGTTTCAAGAAATACGAAGACCAAAAAGCAGGGCAAAAACATAAATAAAAACCCATTCACCTCACTATATCAACTGAAAACCTGCCACATTTAACCCTACGCGTATTTTCTAAAAGAAAGGCCGCAAATGTGAGCTAGGGAAAATTTTCCACCGGATGGGAGCATTTTGAAAGAAAAATGCTTGTTGCATTCTACGGGTAAGGTGAGGGATGATAGTGTGGGGAATGGAGCGTCGACTTTGTCGCTATGGTTCAGTTAGGGCGAGTTTTTTGAGCCGTAGTAACCCATTGGTTAACGCATTTAAATGATAAAAATTAAAATGCGTTTTTCAACCAATTGTTAGGTATTAACTAATAGTTTATAAGTATTTTTTATCGAATTAACTCAATTGCACTCAACACTAAAATTATCGGCAATAAAAGGTTAATCGAGAGTAAGGTTGTAAGTACAACGCTAACGGCAGTAGCTTTCGGCTTTGATCCTGCTATTAATATTAATCGAGAAAATGGGGGTTTTGTAAAAACATTTTTTTTAATTGTAACAGTTTTTAGGACGACCAAAAAATGGCCATGTGCGAATCCGAACAGCGTGCAAAGAGTTCCGAACGACTGCTACTCACGTCAGAACCACAACCTTCAAGCTTCAAATTGGTATAAACGGGCAAGATAATTATGATGAAGTGATATGATAATTACCCATTTTTAAACGTATGTTTGAAAATAAAATATCGTTGCCTGTAAAAAAGTGTAGAAAGTTAACAAATGTTTTCGAGAACCGAGGTAACTATCCTTGAAACTCGATAACTCAAACCAGTAGCTAGTCGATCTCAGCTACACAATCGACTCGTGTCCCCTCACTAGTCCACCTCAAACTGCATTGAGTGCGCCAGCTCTATACACTCGCAGGTTTTGTTTCTGTTTTTAGTGTTATGCAACGAAATTTGTGTTTACTTAATTAAATTCCAGACTTTAGTATATTGTTGGACTACTACTTACGAGTTCAGCTTAGCTTCCAATAAACATATGTTGGGAGGTACATTTTCAACTGCATCTGGATGCGGACTACTTTGGAAAAGGTTGGGAGGATGCTAGTTGCTAGCCCAGTGTTGGAAATACCTGGATGAAATTACCTTATGTGTATTTGACATTATTAGTGCTAATAGTCTGAAACAGATTAGAAACATAACAAATATAAAAACGCACATATCATGCATATGTTGAATCAGTGCTGCGCTATGGCTTAATTATGTGGGGTAACAGCACTGATCAAAATAGAGCATTTGTCGCACAAAAGAGATGCATTCGAGCATTATGCGGCCTTAAACCCGGCAAATCTTGTAGGCCGGTGTTTAAGAAACTTTATTTGTTACCGCTGCCGTCTCTTTATTTTTTTGAAATTTGTGTATTTGTGTGGGGAAAGCAAGCGATGTTAATTGTCGCAGCAGGCGCGACCCCTACAGGCTCGTGTTAGATGTCCTCCCAAGGCTTGCGAAATATAATAAAAGCTGCATGTTTATGTGTGTATGCTGCATGTTAAGGTATATAATAAAATACCGAATGAATTAAAAACATTAAATACAAGATTGTTCAAAATTAAATTATACAAATGGCTATCTGCTAATAGTTTTTACAGTGTTAAGGAGCTCCTGGAACATAAAATCGCATGATGGATTATTGTTTCGTAATGCATGTAACATTTGCACGCTTATATCTATTAAACAAAACATGTTTGTTCACATTATTAACACTACCATATTTTTGGACAATAAATGATATTCTATTCTATTCTATTCCATTCTAATATTTCCAACCAACATCCAATATTATTTTTTGGCGAAAAGGCAAAATGCATGATGGCCGCCCGTTGTGTGTTTTGAATTACCTTTTTGTTTTTTTATTTGTAATCTGGTATAACTATAATATAATATAGCTGAAGAGTTTCTTTGTTTGTTTGAACGCGTTAATCTCGGAAACTTCAGTCAGATTTGGAAAATTCTTTTTGTATCTGATAGCCACATTCCTGGGGAAGGTTAGGTGTTCTAGGTAAGCTACATGAAGTTAGATTGTTTAATATTGTTATAAAAATTGGCTCTGAAACTCCAGTAGGTTGAAAGGCAGAGTTGCTTGGACGTTAATACGGGACGTGGAATCTAATAACAAGTCTGGCTTTGGGAAGGCTATAGAAAAAACGGGATATGCGTGTAAGAAGTCGCGAAATTATAAAATTAAAAAATTGAGTGTTAAAGTTTCTATTAAGATGTTATTGAATAAAATATTATTTCATTTCATTCATCGTTCATGCTCCCTTGTTTATTAAACTTTTACTATCATTTCTTTGGGTTAAAATGCAGACTGAAACAAGTCAGCCGGTCAACATCATCATCATCATCATCATCATCATTCTGTCAACATCTCACAATGTGCACATAGGTGGAGTGGGCATGAAGTAAACTGTCATTGCACCGTATTTCTATGGTTTGACAGTTCACTTCATGTTCACTTCACCTACATAAGCTTACAGGGTTGGAGGTTTACATAATGATACTACAGATATTCTTTTATTTATCGTTTGTAACTTTCGATTCATCGGAATAGGGATGTTGCCTGGGTTAAAAAAAATATGATTCTATTAAGTCCGTCAGTTAGACTATCGAAAATGTTAGAAAGGTATTTTTAATTTTATCAAATCAATATAAATATACGAAGATAAAACATCAACTTTAAGGAGGGCTTGTAACGTCACTTTCCACTAAAAAGTGTACTGGTAAGTGACGTCACACGAGTTTTCATTTTTTGTTTACGTGACAAAAGAAGAAATATTTGTCCAACATTTCTTGGAAATCTATCTGACGACCCTATTGTGCTATCGTCATGCTGTGTTAAAAACCGGCTAAGTGCGAGTCGGACTCGCGCACGAAGTGTTCCGTACCGAACGGCATAAAAATCACGTTTGTTGTATGGGAGCCCCCTTAAATATTTAATTATTCTGTTTTTTAGTATTTGTTATTATAGCGGCAACAGAAATACATCATCTGTGAAAATTTCAACTGTCCAACTATCACGGTGCATGAGATACAGCCTGGTGGCAGACGGACAGACAGACAGACGGACGGACAGCGGAGTCTTAGTAATAGAGTCCCGTTTTACCCTTTGGGTACGGAACCCTAAAAATGGTCAGTCAAATTCAAATGTTTGTAGTGAATTAGACTGCGATTGAGGTCCGGTATACTAATCAACTTCAATTTTAGATGCATTTGTAAGCTCTCCCTAATCAGAATTACCAAATTTATATATAATATATATAATATTTAGCTTATTAAAATCGCAAACAATAATAGCAATAATTACCGCGACCCTGTAATCGTTAACCACTGGTTTGTAATTAGCTCCTGCGGAATTTTAACTGCGAAATAAATGTTTGTGCGCCATTGTATGTGGCGGACTCTGTCGGTTTCACACAGTAGTAAATAAACAAATATAACTTAGTTAGGGCTGGGAGCATAATAATGACAGTTGACTGTGTTATAGTGGGGGATCCCAAGTAAGATCTATTTTCACCCAGTTGCTTGGCTGACTATTATTATTATTCCATTTATTTATTTTATATTACATTTTAATTACATTTTTAAATATTTCTATAAAAAAGTAGCCCACCGGTATCGGTAACAAGGTCCAAGCTACGGGCGAGGGTCAGGGCTCCAGAGAGAGGAACTTCCTAAAAATGCGCGCCGTGTCCAGGAGTACTGCTTTCTGGATCAAACCCTTGATCCAGCTGCCTAACGAGAGCCTCCTGAGGTGGCTCTTGGCAATAATGACATTGGTCGTCACGACTATCCTCCTGAGCCAAGTCAAGATATTTGATTTGTTTATCTTTCTCGGCCTTCACGAGGTTCTTGTCTTGGAGAACGGTTATGTCTGTTATTGTGAGCCTGTAGTGTCCCACTGCAGGGCAAAGGCCTCCCTTCCTTTCTCCCACTGTTCTCTATCCTTTGCCACATCTGGCCAATCCTTTCGGTAGGAGTCTAGCTCGTTCCGCCATCTCTTCCTGGGCCGCGTTGCCGGTTCCTGTTGTTTGGAACCCAATCAGTGGCCACTTTTGCCCAGTTATGTTGCGACATGCGGCAGATGTGGCCAGTCCAGTTTCATGACTGACTACAAGTAATTTAAAAAAAAAAGAAAAAATATTAATTTTTCACTGACTTGCTTGCCAAAGAACGAAATTCCAATAGAAAGCGTGACACGTACAGAATATGTAACAGCTAGGTTGCCTACCCTTTTTTGTTCCTATTACCTGGTTGCTGTGTACAAACAGGTAAGTAGTAATATAATATATCCTGGGACAACTCACACACGGTCATCCGATCCCAAACTAGGCAGAGCCTGTACTATGGCAACCAGACAACTGATAAACATACTTATATATTTCTAAATACATACATATTATACACAAATTACACCCAGACACAGAACAAATGATCACGCTCATCACACAAAGATTTGTCATGGGTGGGAATCGAACCCACGACCTCCGGTTAAGCAGTCAGGGTCACTAACCACTCGACCAACAGGCCAGTAGTAGATAGTAGTTGCATTCATATGATTGCGACTTGAAAAATATATCAAAATGGAGGCAATTTTATTGTGAATACAGTATAGTCAGTGAAATTTTAAGTTTTTTTTTTAATTAGCCTTTTTCCCAACTACATTGGGGTCGGCTTCCAGTGAAACCGGAATCAGCTGAATACCAGTATTTTACGTGGAGGGGCTGCCTACCAGACCTCCACTACCCATTAACTGGGTAACAAGGTACTCCTTGGCAAGACTGGTGTCAGATTTTCTGGCTTCTGACTTCCAAAGATGTACAAATGACAGCCGGGACCAACGGCTCTACGTGCTTTCCGAGGCACGGAGGAGTCTCGGTATATTAATATGGTCACCCATCCACAGACCAACCTCGTCACATTAATATTATAAAGGCGAAAGTTTGTGAGTGTGTGTGTGTATATTTGTTACTTCTTCACGCGCAAACGGCTGGACCAATTTTGATAAAATTTGGTATGCAGGAAGCTGACACCCTGAATTAACCCATATGCTTTTTATTCCGGGAATGTGTTCCCTTCGGAAAATTTTTGACATTCACGCGGAGTATCTGATAAACCGCAGGTAACACCGCGGGGCGCAGCTAGTAAGATATAATTAATTCAAGTAGAGCCGATAATTGTTTTTTATATATATCCCATTAAATAAACAAACTAATTACATGGTTTACCGCTAAAATTTACAGTTAATATAATTATTATGTCAAAAATATTGTATTGCAATGAATGTTTGATGTATTGTATGGACATATTAAATTAACTAAACAATTGACCGTTTAATTAGATACACTAATTAATGATTTACTGCATTAAATGTTTTAATGTATATTGAGTGGGGTGTATGGGTGTTTGATCGGAAATACCTACTTTTAAGCTTATTATTTAGATATATATGGGTTCGTGGTTTTGTATCAACACAGTTTCAATAGAGCTTCTGTGGTATAATAAAATAAAGGAATAAAAGTAAATATTTGAGACAGGAACAGGAAATACAAATAATTAAAAAGGAATATATACATATTTAAAATGAACAAATTGGTCCTTTTGAGGAAAATAAGCTAGGCAAAATAGCTTTGAAAAGTGGGAATACTTAAAATACATAATATAAGTATAATTCATATGTCTGACGTATCCTCATTTTTTTTTAAGTATGGGAAGTCATCAAATGACTTCTTACGCTCTGGGTGGTGCGGAAGGGCGTGTCAGACTCTTACTGACTAAAACCCATCCGTGTTCCTTCTAAAGCCCTTTGCGTTCCAGGGCCGTGGTGATTCTTTCGAACAAATTCCGCATGACATATCCTACTAAGCAGCCATTCTGCTACCACTTACCTTTAGGTATACAGGTTTGAAAATTAAGTGAAATAACTTTGGAAATTAAGCTTCGTCAAGTTCAAGCTATGAACATTTCTTGAAACTTCTAAATATTGCGTTCGATGACTTAAAAACATCCCAACATGGCCCCTAACTTGGTCACTCTTGACCAAACTTGGCATATCAACTCTAGACCATCCCATTTGAAGGATATATTTGTAGTGACCTACTCTAATATAAACTATTAAATATAAATAACGCAATTGTTTCAAATTAAAATCACGGTTTGTGTGACATAGCAGGCCTGCTGGCCGCTAGAACAAAATACGCGTCATAGCTGGCGGACCGGTGGGACTCTTCGATGCTGGCTGGCTGGTCGTATAGTTGCTTGCCGACATCATTGGGAAGTCCACCCGGACCTGCCTCTTGTTATTGGTTATATTTTAATTTGAAATCAATTAATTATTACTAACTCTATATTGCGAGCTTACAAACGTAAGCTCGCAATTCTACTAACACATATGGATGTAATCTTAGGATGAATCTGAAATAAATGATTTATTATTATTCTCTTTATTTATTTTCCTTACATACTAATTTATATTTTTAAATATTTCTTTAAAAAAACATTAAAAAAAAAAAAAAAAAAATTAGTCCGCCGGTGTCGGGAGCAGAGTCCAAGCTACCAGTGGTTAGGGTTCCAGAGAAAGGAACCTCCTCACAATACGAGCAGTATCGAGGAGTATTGCCTTCTGTATCAGGCCCTTTACCCAACTGCGTAACGCCAACTTCGGCAGATGGTCGTCGAAGCTTTTGGCCATCAGGCCATTGGCCGTAACGACAATCGGCACAATGACAGCCGAGTCCACATTCCACATGTCGACAACCTCGTGTGCCAAGTCGAGATACTTGATTTGCTTCTCTTTCTCAGCCTTCACGAGGTTCTCGTCATGTGGGATGGTAACATCGATTATCATTGTGCGGCGCGCTAATCGGTCTATCACCACTATGTCAGGCTTATTGGCAACAATAGTCCTATCAGTGATGATAGACCGATCCCAGTACAACGTGACATGGTCATTTTCGAGAACTGGGTCGGGCACATACTTGTAATACGGTACCTCAGAATCCACAAGTTTGTATTTCAAAGCAAGTTGCTGATGGATAATCCTGGCCACTTGGTTATGCCTGTGCAAGTACTCGCCGTTAGCCAGACGAGAACAACCAGAGATAATATGTCTGATGGACTCACCCGGACGGTGGCATGCCCGACACATGTCAACCGTCCCGTCCTTCATAATATGCCTCCGGTAGTTATTCGTCAAGATAACTTCGTCCATAATCGCACAGACAAAACCTTCGGTTTCCCCGAAGAGATCTCCGAAACGTAGCCAGGCCACGGACGCTGAGAAATCTACATCGGACCCATGAAGAGCCCGATAGAAGCGCCCGTGAAGCTCCTTACCTTTCCATACCTCCTTGCGGTCATCCGTAGTAAGTATCACAGGTGTGCGCCAGTTCTCTTTAGCCATGGACAACGGGGTGAGTCCCTTGTCCACTGCGGCCACATCTCGGTGCATACCCACATCGGCTTTGAGAAAATATTCTCTGAGACTGCACATCTCGCGGTTGTGGAGAGTCTTAGCATTTAAAAAGATATTATTAATAATAATATAATAATAATTTATTATTATTCTCTTTATTCATTTCACTTACATACTAATTTATATTTTTTAATATTTCTTAAAAAAAACACACACACATATTAAAAAAAAAAAAACATTTAAAAATATAAAAAAATATTATTATTATTATTAAACCCACCTGATAAGAAATTATCTACTAATGCAAAATATCTGTTTGTATGTTGAATGTTAGTTTCATTAAATTACTGACGTGACAACGTCTAAATCGATGACCGCCGGCTGCACGCACGAAAAAGGATGACTCATTGTAACGTTACGATCATTGTAACATTACGATCATTTCATCAATGTTTTGTTATGACGTTGTCACGTTGAACTATCGTCGTAACTTTACAGACAACCAATATTTTGTTTTATTTTGATTTTAGAATTTATATAATACTATACTAGTATAATACTATACAATACTAGTTGTTAGATTACTTTGAAAGTATATAAATTATTTTTGATTTGAAACAATTGCATAATTTATATTTAATAGTTTATATTAGAGTAGGTCACTACATAGGTACTTATATTTGAAATCCAGCATACACCTCAGCCGAATACTCTCTTAGTTCACTGCGATATTGAAGAAGAATAAATACTACCATGTGCCGTAAAATAAAAAAATAATCAACCATAGATTTTATAGCAGCTTCGTTACGTATCCCCATTGAACAAGGACCACTATAAAAAACTCAATAACTTCCGTAAAACCGTGAAATAAATAAAATGAAATGCAGGTGGAAGTCGCAAGTTTATTACAATATCTAAAACAAATGTCGATCGCTCGTCGAAACGTTCTCCTAGCACGGTCAATTTGGGATCCAATTACGTCCGGCTTAGTGGGAAAAAATCCCGCGTAATCCCGCTCTCAAGATGTGGTGCAATACATGAGAGAATCGCGATATATCTGAACTTCTTAGAAGATATAGATTCTACCCGCGGCTTTGTCAGCATGAAAATGGGTTTTGTTTTTTTTTGGGCATATCCCGTTTTTTATGGATGGGAAATCATCAAATGACTGCTTGCGTTCTGGGCGGAGTGGAAGGGCGTGTCAGACTCTTACTGACTAAAACCCACCCGTGTTCCTCCTAATGCCCTTTGCGTTCCAGGGCCGCGGTGACTCTTTCGAACAAATTCCGCAACCCTGGCAGGTTGACCGTAACCGTAGTCTTTTCTTTTGTGAAATAAAAGTAGTCTAAATGACTCTTTATATCTATCAGCCAGCGAAACTCCCATCAAATTAGGTCCAGTCATTTCGGAAAAGAAAAAACAGACAGACGTGAAAATTAAAAATTGTTTTTATTTAAAGGTATCGTATAATTATGTACTTTAGTAAAAAGCTGTCATTTTCATTTTACAAAGAGACATCCAATTTTATTAATTTGTATACTTTTTATATAAAAGCGCTACATTACGCTTTTATGTAAAAAGTTGTGATATTTAGGTACCTTTTCATTTAATATACTAAAATACTTAATTTATTTAATAAAATTACGTCAATAGCTGCATTACGATATTTAAAACTGAAACGGTGCAATGCAACACAAATGACGATAGAAAATGAAAATATTGTCTTTTGAGAAAAGGGGGCAACAGAAAAAAAATCCATGGCATTTTTACATTTAGTTTTATTTCATTTAATTTTAATGTGGAAAATTTCATCTCCTTTTGTGGAAACCGATAGTTGAGGTTCACAGTTGCAAATCATTCCAAGAGAACATACTCCCAGGATAAAAAGTAATCAATGTGCTATTCAGACTATAATCTATCTTATTTAGAAAGCCGTTCAGCCATTCTGGCATGATTAAGAAACAAACATTAATTCCATCCAAACTCAAGCATTTATAATTTTAGTAGGAAGTAGGTTTTTTTTTTGGACAAACCCGCCACACTTTCCCAACAATTCCTGAAAGCCAGAATCAACAGTGACGACCACCAGAAAAACGCCAAGTTTATGAACTCGACAAGTCCCGAAAAATGATTCAACTGTCTTGGATCCCGCAACGAAATAAATCAGTAAAAAACGGGACCAGTCTGAACAAATACTCTTCCAAACAAAAAAAAAAATCATTCAAATCGGTTGACAATTGGCGGAAATATCTGAACTGACATACAAAAAAAATCTGACTAATTGAGAACCTCCACCTTTTTGAAGTCGGTCAATAACAACCCTAAGTTATTATTTTCTGATTAACTTCGACAGAAAAAAAAACTCAGGAAGTTGGATGCAGCAAAATCAGTAGCTAATAATACCTTTCCCCCTTTTTATTTCCGCTTCAGCCTTAATTTTAGAGAACATGTAGTGTCCAGGGTCCCGGCCCAAGATTCGTCCGCTGAGTCCCGCATCAAAACACAATCAGCCTCGCCAGAAAGGATTAAGATCACTCCCACACAACTATGTGACGTTTTGTTCTTTGAATTATTTATGTGTGCTTTTTTTTCTTCTTTTCGTGTCTTTGGGTCATCAAATTATGCTGTTTGGGACAGTGGCGACGTTTACTTGTGTTGGGGGCATTGTATAAGGTTACGGAAGTGAGTATTATAACTTAAGAACCGGGATTCGGTCGTGGTCCACCTGCTTAGTTCACCTGGTGAAGTGCCCGTGGTCCACCCACAGGCAATCAATCAAATCAAACGTCATTTATTCAAATAAGGCTGAGTGCCAGCACTTTTTGAACGTCAAAGTTCTACATAAATACAGTCCCCCAAAACGCCCGCCCGTCACCACTTCCTAGTGTTTTAGCTGGGAAGAAGAACACTGCACGGCACTTTTTCTTACCGGTGGATCACCTAAATGATGAGGAATATGCAAATAAATGTTTATTGGCCATGGTCCACCTAAAATTCCTCTCATCCTCCTCCTGATCCTGATCCTGTCATTTTACTACAAGTGAACAATGAATGCCGAAAGAATAAATGAAAATTGAAAAAAAAATTAAAACGGAAAAAAACTTTAAATAATAAAATGATTAATTATCATCAACGTGTCAATTCCTACTTTAATTTCTTACGGTGATCCAAGCTAACGTTGAGTTTTAGAAATATTCAACTTCAAATGCTCCCAAATCGCGCAGGGATAGGATGCTTTTTGAAGGAATTGTTGTGACTTGACTACCTATTAAAGTTTAGCGTTTATTTATATTTAAGCTTAATTAAGATGGCGCTACCTTTTTAATTAGAAAAACCGTTTGTTAACTTGTTTCCTTGTTAGTAGAAAAATTGTTGCAATCAGGTTCACATTTAGTAAACCAACCATATAATGTAAATGGAAATGATCCACATGTTATATTTTAACATTTAGGATAACTTACCAGTAGTCCAATAATAGGTAGCTCATCAATTTACTTTTCATTAATTTATTCCGGTAACGAAACGCTCATGTTCAATCGAAGAGTTTCACAAAACATCAGTTTACAATTGAAACTGATGTTTTGGCCGGTCGATACTATAAAATTAAAAATAAAAACTAAACTCAAGAGACATGTATGAACCTGTACCCTGTAACGTTGCCAACAGCCTGGAGGCAAATATTGATTTGTTCCGTTTAAAAAAAAAAACGTTTCCGTTTAAAAGGAACGAAAAGTTGGCGAACACGGAAAAATAAAAATGAGGCGAACTTTGTGGGCGAATCCGGAACAAATCAAAATATTATACTTTTAAGATGTACGAACTATGTATCTTATTTTAAGTGAACTGTTATTTAAGTTCTTATGAGAATAAAATTCTGTAAACCCAAAACAACATACAGTGAAGGGCGCTGACATTCCAATTGATGCTTGAGATTGACATGATGATGGAGTTTCTTGTCTGTTCTTCTCCATAAGAATCTGCCTTTCCGAATGGACAGTAGAGTCACTTTATTAATGTAATATTATTATTTTACTGAACTTTAAATGATGACGTTCAAAAGTGCCGTTTAATGGACTAATTAAAATAAACGTTTTGACTTTGACTTTGACAGTAGGTACATAGACACTCCACCAAAGTCAGATCGAAATCGTATAACAGAAAAAAAATCTCATGTTTCCCCGCCAACATTTTTCGCCTCTCACCTACATTTCCCACTCAAAAGCATAGACTTTCAAATCGATAGACTCGTAATGAAGCAGAAGGCATCAGCTTTTCGAACAAATACTCCGCTTGGCACCTCTCCAAGCAATTAAGCCATCCGCACTGACGGATGCACAGGGAATCCGGCGCTCCTCATTAATGCTTAGCCCCCTTCCTCGCTTGTTAGGGTTTATTAGAAAAGAAGCCGGTATTAGTCCGCTGCTGATAATATGGTGAGTTTTGGAAACTCAATTCTAATTTTAGATGAGCAACTTGACTGTTTGAGAAATTCGGTGTTTACTTAATGGCCCCTGGCATGTGCAGTATCAATTTAAAAAAAACTGCACTGTTTTTTTTAAATTTTAAGGCCATTAAGGGTTTTCCATGATTGTTACCAGACTGCACTGTCTGGTAACAATCATGGAAAACCCTTTTAACCGACTTCCAAAAAAGGAGGTACATATTGTGATAAGTGATCAGATAACTAGTGATAAGTGAACGCGATCCAGTAAATATAAAACTCGAACAAAGAACACAGACTTCCTTTCGGTGTTCCGGATTTACATTTCACATCTTAATATTATTAAAAATGCGCATAACTGATTGAACAAAATATATACTTAGGATTGTCTTGTAAATTGTTGTTTAAAAATAAAGAAAATATGTTTTTTTGGGACTCGCCTTTAAGCATGAGAAGTGCTTGGGTAATTACCCAGTCTTAGATCACTTTTCAAAGCTTCAGCATTCATTTCTTCATAGTCAAACCACAAGTCAAAGACTGACTTTAAGATTTTATCACGGACGCCAATAACTGTCGCGTTTGCAAACACTACCTCCCTTACTCATAAAAACTTACCCCCTTATTCATAAAAACTTTTTAAACATTACTGTGTTAAAATACTGTTTAAGAGATTCTAAATTCGAATTCTCCATAGAAAATTTTGAATAAAGAATCTGGCTATCAGTATTTTAGGTATATAATGGTCATCACGTTTTTATGAATAAAGCTGTTAATTTACTTGGTTAAAATAATATTTAAGAGATTCTAAATTCAAATTCTCCATAGATAATTTTGACTAAAGAATCTG
The DNA here is from genome assembly GCA_002192655.3 of Mamestra configurata. NCBI lineage: Eukaryota > Metazoa > Arthropoda > Insecta > Lepidoptera > Noctuidae > Mamestra > Mamestra configurata. The sequence goes on from NDFZ01005137.1 coordinate 183,968, forward strand.
CTTATCTATTTTATTTAGCTATGTAATGGCCATAACGGTTCTATGAATGAGGCGATATTTCCTCAATTTCAGTTTTTAACAGCTATTTTGCAACCACAGCAACCACAGAATCCATTAACTGCGGGTGTGCGAGTTTAGTTAGTTTCTCAGTTAGGTGAACAATGCAGGTGGATGTATTTCTTGCCGCCGTAGCCTGGCGTTTGTTGCTTCCGAATAGTTTTAGTACCGGTGTATATTAGTTTTATACTCGTATTTGCATTTGCTGGTGTGAATGGAATGGATAGTAGCAAGAAATAGATGGTGTTTTGTTTGAACATTTTTTTTTTTAGAATAGCATTCAAAATATTTATTCGGCCCAGACGTGCACCAACAAGACAAAGTAACAAAAATAATATTAGGTATAGTAGGATTGCGCTATGCGTGCCCATACCGAAAGTTTACCATCTCAGCATTATTAAAGTTTCTTGTGAGTTTAATAAAGACTAGAGGCTCTAGGTAAAGAGCCGTTCTTTTAGCGATGGCGATTGTCAAAATGCCCAAAATAATAATAAGAATACCTAATAATAATATCCTGTGGACAACTCACACACGGTCATCCGATCCCAAACTAGACAGAGCCTGTGCTATGGCAACCAGACAACTGATAATCATACTTATATATTTCTAAATACAAACATGTAACAGACAAATTACACCCAGAGACAAAACAAATGATCATGCTCATCACACAAAGATTTGTCCTGGGTGGTCACTAACCACTCGACCCACAGACCAGTCAAAATATAAGGGATTGCTCACGAGATACTTCGATAGCGTTTGTCAATAGATCCTTTTTTGACGTTTTGACAATCGCCTTCGCAGCGCTACCGCTGACAAAGTGTCACTATTACATAGATAATCACGTAATTCAACCAGCTTGAATCTTTGTGGAATTTGTACAGTAAACAAAGCTATTTGGTATGCGGGCAGCTAACTTGCAACTACTTATAAACAATGTTGTGAGTGTGCTGAGCAGACAATTATTGTACACCACACTCGTAAGTATGTCATAAGCTTAAAAAGTTATAATGGTCACAATGCAGTGGAAAAAAAAAATTGCCTGTATACCAAATAGCTTTGTTGACTGTACCTACTTACTGCTGCCAGTCCATAGATTGATGACTATTCAGTATTTAACTTTTTTTATTGCGACACATTCGCAAACCATTGCCAAAATTACATCTTCTATAACGTATTGAACAATTGCTTTAAGATACAATCATTTAAATTAATGATTGCTAACTTATTTTCAAGAAATCTCCAAGGCCGAAGTACATACGTACAATATTACTACACATCATGACTAGGTACAAAGTTTATCACAAAGGTAAAACACACACCCTTCTAAAAAAACAATGAGAAAACAGTCTGTGGCGACAGCTGGCGAGTTGTCGAACATGTCTCCTTGTAAGACATAGGGGAAGCAAACAGAGCCCGGACAGTGTCCATAAACAATATAAATAAAACCACCATCAGAGAAAATACTCACCAGAGACAAGGGAAAACGTTCCCGGTAAAAATATCATGTTTCTAATCATTCAATTCTTTTTCCGCATGAACTACATATAGTACGAGTATCTACATTTAAAAGAGTTGCTGCCGTCAGCGTGTTTTAGTATTTTTTCCCTTTATCAATTATAGCCCCATAGGCATTTATAGAGGAGATTTACAGCATTTATAATATTATAAAGTACCCATGGGTTTTCTAAAAGGTTCAATTGGTAGAAACAACAACATTGTGAAAAATACATCGTGCTAAAAAAATAGCATAACATTTTATCTACCAATGTTCATGTTTTGCGCTTTTGAAACATGGAAAAATGAATGGTTTTTTAGATATTCGATATCATAAACACTAAATCCTTTGTTGTTTTTGGTCACGATTTATACCTATAGAACTTTAAAAAAATAGTATTATTAAATGTTTTACACAATTTAGTGTTTTTATTAAATAAGTACAACAAAAAACACACCGGCTATTTTTCAAACGATGATGTAGTTTTGTGGCTATCGAATTTTACTTGTTTACATGAAGAGAAAAAATCTGATAAAGTGTTTATTGTCGCTACTATAACTAAAAAAAATACCACGGTACGATCGACTTAAATCTTGACATTTTAAAACTATCATAAATTAATATTATTTCCTTATCTTTCTTAAAGTTTTAAATGGATATGCACATTGCTTTTCTAATTTAGTTTTGACATTATCAGAATAGTAGCGTAGCATGTCTACTATTCTGATATTGTCAAAAAAAACAGGGCCGTCTCAACTGAGTACTAATTCGGAAGTAATATTGACGGACCGAAGTAGCCGTAGTATTGTTTGATTTCAAAGATGGTCCCTGAATATCTTGGATTTGGATCAGAGATCGGGTTAGTGCATAAGCAATATCCGAATTCGGTCCTAGTTTTTGTAGACTCTAGATCCGTAGGTATTTTAACGAATTCGAATCGGATGCAGTGCGAAAAGCAATATACGAATTCTGTCCGAGTTTTTTATAACCGTAATTTCACGGATTCGGATCGGATGCAGTGCGTAACAAGCGTGGATCCCCCGTTGTGAGCGCGATGGGCATGCCTACAAGCCTAAGAGACATGTATCGTCCGTGTTCCGGTTATTTATTAACGATAGTGGATCAACTGTAAGGGCGTGTCAGACTCTTAGTGACTAAAACCCATTCGTGTTCCTTTTAAAGCCCTTTGCGTTCCAGGGCCGCGGTGACTCTTTCGAACGAATTCCGCAACACCTCATTAAAGCATGCGACCAAGATTTGTACCCTAACATGAAAAGAAATCTTACAAATACTGGCAACTCTTCTGGTCAGCGCGTAGCTACCGCAGATAAATTGTTTTCTGCTCTTCGCAGAGTAAAATCTTGGTGGCGTGCCTCAATGGCACAGGAAAGATTATTCGGGCCACACAATGATGCGAACCTAGTTTTCGATTAAATTATCAACGTTTCGCGAAAAAGAAACGTAATCTTGAATTAGTAATTTAAGTAAGCACAAAAATAAAAAAGGTTGACTGGTAGAGAATGCCTATCTATGGCATTAAGTCCGCCTCTGTACATTTGTGTGCGTAAAGTGTTAATAAATCAATAAAAATATTTAATGTAAAATGTATATTAGCGTTTAATTTGATATTAACTATACTAACAACTAAAACCAAAAATACGATATTAACTCAATATTACAAAAAATATGAAAAAATTCTAAAGAAGACGGTAACAACAGGAAAAAATCTACACTACAAAAGTAAAATGACTAAATCTAATAATAAAGTTAAGACAATGTGGAGCATAATAAATGAACGTACAAACAAAACAATAGCAAGTGAGAAATGTAGAATAACCCTAAAACGAATAATAGCGTAACTTCTGAACCCAAAGAGGTAGCAAACATATTTAACGATTTCTTTGCTTCTATCGGGGAGGCTACGAACAATTCAAACGCTAAACCGAAAGGATCTTCAGTTGTATGCCCTAAAGAGAATACAATCTTCCTCAGCCCAATTGAGCCTTACGAGGTGAACACATTAATAAAAAATTTGAAAAATAAAAATAGCCACGGCGTTGATGAACTTCCACCTTCCTTATTCAGACAATGTGCAGACGAATTAACCTTACCATTTTATAAATTATTAAACCAATCGTTTGAAGAAGGAGCTTTTCCCAATCTCTTGAAAAAAGCTCTTATAAAACCTATTCACAAAAAGAATGATAAAACAGATCCGAATAACTACCGCCCAATTGCCCTCTTACCGACAGCTTCCAAAATATTTGAAAAAGCCATGTGTAATAGAGTATATGCGTTTTGTGAAAAATATCATATATTTAATGACTGCCAAAACGGTTTCCGCAAAAACCGCTCCACTATCTTGGCCGTTTATAAATATATTCAAAAAGCCCTTGACATCATCAATGATAAAAAGTACGCGATAGGACTTCTGCTTGANCCAAAATATTTGAAAAAGCCATGTGTAATAGAGTATATGCGTTTTGTGAAAAATATCATATATTTAATGACTGCCAAAACGGTTTCCGCAAAAACCGCTCCACTATCTTGGCGTTTATAAAATATATTCAAAAAGCCCTTGACATCATCAATGATAACAAGTACGCGATAGGACTTCTGCTTGATACTCGTATGACTAAAGCATATTATTATGACAAAGTGCAATTTGACATACTATTACATAAACTATACAGTATAGGAATCCGCGGCAAATGTTATGACTGGTTTGTTTCTTATTTGAAACATAGGGAACAAATAGTAGAAATTGAACATTATAACAGCAGCAAAAATGAAATAGAATTAATCAGATCCGACAGCAAACAAATAACCGCCTCAATCCCGCAAGGAAGCGTAATAGGGTGTTTCTTATTTCTTGTCTACGTAAATGACCTTCCTAATAATATAAGTGAGCCATGTGTCCTGTTTGCAGATGACATTTCTATACTTACCTCATGCGATAATAACTCCAATCTAAATGATAAATTAAATTCCATACTAGATTCGACAACAAACTGGATGACTGAACATAATCTAGAAATAAACTTTAATAAAACTAAAATAATATCATTCCATCCTCGCCAAAAAATACCAATAAATATAAACTTTAGCTTTAAAAATAATAAATTAGAAGTAGTTGATAAATTCACCCTACTAGGCCTAAACATTGATACACATGTAAATTGGAAGTCACACATCCAGAAAGTAAGAGCAAAAATATCCAAATTTTCATACGCTCTCCGCGAGATCAAAAAAACTACCGACCTCAAAACTTTCAAAATTCAAAATTCAAAAGTCATTTATTCAAATTAGGCTGAGTGCCAGCACTTTTTGAACGTCAAAGTTCTACATAAAGACAGTCCCCCAAAACGCCCGCCCGTCACCACTTCCTAGTGTTTTAGCTGGGAAGAAGAAGTGGCGCAACAAACTCCCCAGCAACACATCTGTCTGTTGAGTTATAAGAACTATCACTTATACAAAGGTATGTAAGTAGTCAGTATTCTTACAAAGAAAACAATACAACAAAGGTAACACGTAAAAACATAAAACTTAATAATTCGCTACTTGTAAGCTAGCACACTCCATTATGCCAGCATAAACAGACAAACTCAAGCATAAAAACAATATCAAATCAAACTAAATAAGCCTCCAGACATGAAGGGTGTGCCCGCTTACACGTACAGAGGGTAGAATTTAATAAAAAGATCTGTGACTCGACGCCACAAGTGATAAACCAGGGCCATCAAAATTAAACATTAAGCATATAATCGTTATAACAATAGTAAAAACCATGGCTAACAAGACGACCTTTCACCACAAGCAGCACCCGTTCACGAGCATAACGCAAAGATCAGCCATTACCCCCCTCGCCATATTTGAGGGAAAGAGGTAACCCGACCCCCGACGCTACCGCAAGCAGTAAAATCTAAGGGAGCATGACGAACTTGCTGCCGGTTGCTCAGGATAGAATAAAATCATACAACTGTCGAAGTCACTAGTTAATCACATGTTGCAATACACTCATTATAAAACATTGT
>NDFZ01005137.1:190260-227035 GCA_002192655.3 Mamestra configurata
ATATGACAAAGTGCAATTTGACATACTATTACATAAACTATACAGTATAGGAATCCGCGGCAAATGTTATGACTGGTTTGTTTCTTATTTGAAACATAGGGAACAAATAGTAGAAATTGAACATTATAACAGCAGCAAAAATGAAATAGAATTAATCAGATCCGACAGCAAACAAATAACCGCCTCAATCCCGCAAGGAAGCGTAATAGGGTGTTTCTTATTTCTTGTCTACGTAAATGACCTTCCTAATAATATAAGTGAGCCATGTGTCCTGTTTGCAGATGACATTTCTATACTTACCTCATGCGATAATAACTCCAATCTAAATGATAAATTAAATTCCATACTAGATTCGACAACAAACTGGATGAATGAACATAATCTAGAAATAAACTTTAATAAAACTAAAATAATATCATTCCATCCTCGCCAAAAAATACCAATAAATATAAACTTTAGCTTTAAAAATAATAAATTAGAAGTAGTTGATAAATTCACCCTACTAGGCCTAAACATTGATACACATGTAAATTGGAAGTCACACATCCAGAAAGTAAGAGCAAAAATATCCAAATTTTCATACGCTCTCCGCGAGATCAAAAAAACTACCGACCTCAAAACTGCACTCGTAACGTACTACGCGTACGCCTACGCATGGTTCAAATACGGTGTAATCTTGTGGGGTAACAGCACCGACGCGCCTACGCTATTTACCCTACAAAAAAAACTAATTAGAATCATAGTAAATATTGAAGCCACTGATAGCTGTAAACCTCACTTTCAGGAATTAAAGATTCTACCGCTACCCTGTCTCTATATATTTGAAGTTTGTAAGTTCGTGCATAAGTACCCAGAATTCTTTACAAAAAGAGAGGACATACAAACGAAAATTATGTTACGACATAAAAATAGACTAAACTTACCAACATCGCGACTAAAAATGCACTCCAATAGTACCTTTGTCATGTCCATAAAAAATTATAATAAGTTACCTGAGCTAATCAAGAATATAGATTAATATAATGTCTTTGTCAATAAATTGAAGCATTTCCTTATGAACAAATACTACTATAGTATAAGCGAATACTTAAGTGATAAATTATAAAATTCACAACTATCTATTTATATCTATAAATGTTGTGTATTAAAGCTCACTACCTACTCATTAAACGTAAAAAATAATTTCTAAATAAATACGAAGCGTCCAATAAATAACTTACCTTACGGATAATAAATAATAATTACGTAATAAATAATAATAAGTTAGTAAAATAATAATAAATAATCATATAGATAATAATAAGTTAGCAAAATACAAATAAAAATTGTTTTTACAATGTTACTAAATTAATTAAAATACCTATATAATTTATAAAACAATCATTATAATTCCTAAATTAAATTCTGCATTAATAAACCAGTAAAACTAACAAATATCTAATAAAAGTTATTACATTAATCACTCAGTGTTCTTCCTCCTCTCTCCTACATACTTGTTCTATGCTGTGCCCGACAGGGTCCATAATTGTGACTAATATAATTATTTCCTAACAACTTTATACATTATGGTACGCAATAAAGAATTGAGAATTGAGAGAATTGAGTTCGCCCCACGGATTTGCCCTAATTTTTTGAAGATTTCTTCTTGCTAGCGAAGCGAGTTCAAACATTTTTTCATCCCGCCTGGGATCGGTTCGACAGAAGTTCGTCAGAAGCTAGTGCATGGCTCGAATTGGCCGTTCCCTACGGCGAAGAAGCCCCCAAATTACATTTTAGGCAATGTAGTATGGGGGCCCCAAATGAAGCGGGGCTCTGGGCATGTGCCCCTTATGGCAAAGACAGAACTGTACATCGGCTGTGCTTACTATTAAATAAAAAAACGTGTGCGTCTCGGGACGCCTGACAGAAGATCAACTTAAACTAATCTAAGTTGAACTATTTAATATGGGAAGCGTCCGTCTGGGAAGCCAAACAGACTGGTGCTGTAACGCGTTACGTTACGAAGCGGTTTACCCTCCCATAAGAAGTTATCACTTCAAATTAAACAGAATAATATTACTTAGGACCACGCAAACGGCGACGTCAAAATTGACTAGTAACTAGTGTAATGTGACGTGACAAAGGTGAAAAGTGATCACCGTGTTCGTAGGTATTCGTGAAATGATCGTACACAGCCATTTAACATGTCATTTCTACAGCAACAAAAAAACCGAGAATCTATCTTAATCTATTCTTTAAGACGTATCTAATACCGTGCAATAATTCATCTGCTGAGTATGACGCCGCGGATTTCTCGCGACACTATTTTATTTCGCACGACACTTTAAATTGGTTTTGCAGGAGTTTGCGCGACAAGCGACGTCGCGGCGACGTCGCGCGTCACCGCTGAGGGGTGAATTGTTCCCCAAGTTTTATTGTTTAATTGAAATCACCGTCTTTGTTCAACGAACAATTCTTGAGTTTCTTTTTTTTGTTGTGGTTTTGTAATAAGGAAATGCTCTGGGACGGAAAGAAATGTTGCCGTGATTCTGTTGACGATGTTGCAAATGTTTTAGCGAAGCGACAAAACTGTTTTTGTACAAAATATTATTGTATGTGCAAAGTACCAACTTGCCGCGCTTGACTCGGTGGAACGCAGAGCTGAAAGGCTCATTGGCGACGTAAACTGGTGGCTGACAAGCTTCCCAGCTTGGCTCATCGCCGCAAGGTTGCCTACTTGTCGGTCTTCTACAGATTGTACTTCGGGGAGAGTGTGCAGGAACTCCACGACCTCATCCCGCCGGCCCCCTTCTACCATCAGACATCTAGACGCACTGCAAGTTACCATCCCTACCTTGTTGCTATTCCAGCAATTCGCACTAAACATTTCCAAACGTCTTTAATAATGCGCACAGCAAAGGAGTGGAACTCTCTGCCTGCGTCTGTGTTTCCGAACGCAAAAAAAAACGAATCTCTTCAAAATTAGAGTGAACAGGCTTCTTCTGGGTAAGCTCGCTCCATCGTCGACTTTTTCTCTGTCATCTATGACCTAGACCAAAGTCAAGAGCAAACCCATATTTAAAAAAAAAAGTAAGTCAAACGTTTCAACTGTTTCAGGGGAATAACGAATCAGGCAGTCAATTGCCACTTCAGCTGGCAGAAAGAGAGCCTGCTGAAAGTGGAAAGACCATCTTTGCTCAGCACGATGGATAAGTTTGTCATAAATATTTAATTACTGTTCCTTAAATAGTTTGTACTATGGTCAAGTGTCGGTTCTTCAAGCGAGATACTATTTAATAAATGTTTTCAATTACATAGTTTTATAATATTAACGGTGTTGTACATACCTGACCAAATTTAGACGAGGCCAAGGTGAAGTTGTCGAAAACAGTACTTACTAAATTTCCTCCCTTCTATTTGAAGTAAAAAGGCGATAGTCAAACAATTATTATGCTAACATTATTTTTTTTAAGGATGGGAAATCATCAAATGAGGATGGGATGGGTGGAGCGGAAGGCCGTGTCAGACTCTTACTGATTAAAAACCATCCGTGTTCCTTCAAAAGCCCTTTGCGTTCCAGGGCCGCTGTGAATCTTTCGAACAAATACCGCAACCCTGGCAGGCTCTGGCCCTAGCGGGCACCGTCATCTATGCTGACATCTGTTAAAGGCACGCGTGGAACATAAAGCGCCATCGACCCGGGTCTGGTGGTGATCGGACAGCGAGCCACCCAACGCTCGCCGTTCGCAGGTCCGCGCCTACGGTGGCCGGGGATCGCCCTCCTCGCTCCGGACCATGGATTTAACCAGGGCCGAACGCGAGAGGTCGCCGCTGCCGATCGCCTTGACGAGGACACGGCGGTGCTCTGCCCAAGCGGGCACCGTGTCCTCCGGGCGATCCCTACAGTGCTAACACCCGGGCGATCCTCCCGCTGAATCCGAAACAGGTACCTCCCGAAACAGCCTTGTCCGGTGAGTACCTGCGTCAGGCGGAAGGTGAGGACGCCGTGGCGCCTCTCCAGCCACTTCCCAAAGAGGGGCCTTGCGGCCGCAATTGTGGCGTGCCCAGGTATGATAGCTAAGTGGTACTATATTAGGATACTGTATTAGGGTAAAACACGTTCATGCGTAGTGAGTCGCGGGTTCGAATCTCGCGCCATGTAATATTCGACAAGACTAGAATGTGAATTGTATTGATCAGATGTGTGTTTGTGTGTGCTTCATCTAATATTTTTATCATAAAATGTGGTCATTTCATAATCTGCACTGTCCTGTGTCTCCTATAAATCCCTAAAATTTGTAACTTCCTATATTTATACGATCTTATCCTTGATAGCGTCCACCACCACCACCACCACCAGTCCAGACCAGTCTTGGTCTGGTAGGCAGCCGCTCCACGTAAAATACTGGTATTCAGCTGAATCCGGTTTGACTGGGAGCCGACCCCAATATAGTTGGAAAAAGGCTAGGCAGATGATGATGATCCTTGATAGCGTCAGCACACTCCCTCTGAAATCATTCATTACTAATGTAAAACATAAATAACGCCCAATTATAGATACAGTTATTCATGTAATTTAACCGTGTAAGCGTTCAAACTGTTCAAAGCAGTGATTGGCATCAAAGCAATGGTTCGGTAACCTTCTTACTGAATCAAATGCTGCACAGGGAAGCACCTAATCAGGTGGAATGCAGCACGGAGATTTATCTACACCTGATATTTGTAGTACGGTTCCAAAATGTTGCTTATTGGGGGGTTAAATTCTGGTACATTGTGAGGAGGGACAGTACATAAAAGAAAGGCAACTTATTTCGCACACACATACACTCAGAATGTCAATAGTAATAATGTAGGTACTAGTTTCTGCCCGAGGCTTCGCCCGAGTTGTGAGTTAATAAAAAAACAGTTTTTAACGATGATTGTCGAAACGTCTTTTATAATGCGCACAGCAAAGGAGTGGAACTCTTTGCCTGCGTCTGTGTTTCCGAACGCATACAACCCTAATCTCTTCAAAATTAGAGTGAACAGGCTTCTTCTGGGTAAGCTCGCTCCATCGTCGACTTTGTCTCTGTCATCTATGACCTAGACTAGAGTCAAGAGCAAACCCATATTAAAAAAAAAAAAAAAAAAAAAAAATTGTAGGCGATGATAAATCCTGCTAGGGTTGCGGAATTTGTTCGAAAGAGTCACTGCGGCCCTGGAACGCAAAGGGCTTTAGAAGGAACACGGATGGGTTTTAGTCAGTAAGAGTCTGACACGCCCTTCCGCTCCACCCAGAGCGGAAGGGATTTGATGATTTCCCATCCTTAAAAAAAAAAAAAGGCGATGATAAATGGTCGACAATGGAGCACGCTTGCTTAGCATTAACCTATTCACTCTTGAGACTTTTCTTCCAAATAAAAATACACCACACACAAAAAGTATAAAATAAGTAGGTATGTTTCCGAACGCATACGACCCTAATCTCTTCAAAATTCGAGTGAACAGGCTTCTTCTGGGTAAGCTCGCTCCATCGTCGACTTTGTACAGACAAAGTATCGATGACCTAGACTAGAGTCAAGAGCAAACCCATCTCAAATAAAAGAAAAACTTTAATTTTTGAAGTCATGTACATTTCATGTATGTGTATACACCGGAAAATTGCAGAATCCTAAAATTGTAATAAGTCTTTATTAGATTATAGTTTTGTTTTTGTATACAGTAGTTTCCATTCAATAGTTTCCAATATATTCGTGTCTTATTAAGAAAAAGTAGTTTGCAATTTCACGCGATATTTTACCATCTTATGGCGTTTGCAATTTTCCGGTGACATAAAATCAAAACAGTTAAACACACACATACAGTCAAAGTCATAACTTATAACTTAAGTACCTATTCATGTCCTTAAATTTTATTTGATTTGTTAATTATATTTACATCTCTCAATAGATAACTATTAAGAGTTTCCAAAGTAATTCTACATATCATAAAATGCTTCCTCTCTCCTAACCTAGATACTTATCTTGCTGTGCCCGACAGGGTCCATATGAACCAATTTGTTATTTTACCACCTAAGAATACATGTGGAATGCAATAAAAGTATTGAGTAAGTCAAAGTCAAAATGTTTATTTCAATTAGGCCATTAAAAGGCACTTTTGAACGTCATCATTTACAGTTCAGTAAAATAATAGTATTACATTAATAAAGTGACTCTACTGTCCATTCGGAAAGGTAGATTCTTATGGAAAAGAACGGGCAAGAAACTCCATAGTTACTCTTTTCAAATAATCGTTTTACAAAATTTGGTATACAAAAATTAATTTAATATTATGTGAGGACGATGCACCCAGAGTATGCTACTAATAGGAACAAAGTATTGCCTGCAGAGGTAAACTTATTCATTTTCTAAATACATTTAGGTAAATGGTACTCACATATTTACAAATATTGGAACCATTAATTAAATAGTGTGTGAGTTAACAAAAATATCAAAACACAAAAAAGAAACAGTATATCTATAAAGTTAATACATAAATCAACCAGTTTGATTTTGTCTACACCCTTGATTGTCCTATGGAGCAGGACCACCATGTTTCCAAGCATTCTTATCCTGAATGTAATTTGTAATATGCTTGTTTACAAAGTGTGCTTTTAACATAAGTTTTAAATTTTCCTTCATTTGGTTCTAATATGTCAGAAGATATTTTGTTGTAACATTTAACACAGTACCTGTATACATGTAGTGTACCTATATATGTAGTACGTAGATTACATAGTAGTACACAGTACATTAATAGTTAAATAAATACTATGCCCAGGAGGCCTTTTCCCAGCAGGGGAACACAACAGGTAGGCAAAAAGAAACTCGTATCTACTATAAGTTTAAATAAAACTTATTCTTAAGGTACCTTCTCATCTGTAACTGCACTGGGCTCGACTGACTGATGGGCCCAATCAATCGCTATGGAGCTTTGTAATCGATTCCACCTAAATTGATATCAATCGCTATGGATGAGGCACAAAAATAATTGCATTTAATTTGTTCGCCAGTTGTTGCCAAATTACGCTGTTCTCAATCCAAAATTCGCTTTCAAAGTACCCTTTACGTGAGATAATGAATATTTGATACAGCGCTCGCATTGGCTTGTGTTACATCGATGTTAGAAAATAGTTTTTTTTGTATAGAAGGTTGGATGAGTTTCTTTGCCAAGTAGAAGTCGTGTGCCCCTATTAACTATACATGTCACCGGAAAATTGCTAACACCGTAATATTGTAAAATATCGCGTGAAAATGTTAACTATTTTTTCTAAATAAGACACGAATATATTGGAAACTATTGAATTTGGATGGCATTTATTGTATGGATATTTTTTTTCATGATATATCGAGAAATTATAATTTAATCAAGATATCAGGCTTCTTCTGGGTAAGCTCGCTCCATCGTCGACTTTGTCTCTGTCATCTATGACCTAGACTAGAGTCAAGAGCAAACCCATATTAAATAAAAAAAAAAAAAAAAAAAAAAAAAAAAAAAAAGTAAACTCAGGCGTCAAAGTATTCCTCCGCATCGCTGACATCCGGAAACGTGCCCAGAAGACTGGCAGCATTGCGACGTTGAATGGCAATGCTAATTCTTTGAGCAAAAAACGAGCCAGCCCTCTGGTCACGCAAAGATTTATTTCAATCTTACGGACTCTGCAATTTTCCGGTGACGTATGTTTACCCTATAGGTACCCCATAACGTCTTTCTTTTGCGCATGTTAAAAACAGTCGCATGGCTCGATCTTCGGGGATAAACAACGCTTGCTGAGGTGGGCTGCAGACGGATGACCTTCCAGTATAAAACGAGACTACTCCGTGGCCAGAAAGCACGCCTCATCCAGAACATAGCGAGAACCCACCGTGTCTCAGAAAGCACGTTAAGCCGTTGATCCTGGCTGTCATTTGGAGATCGTTGATAGTCATTACGGATAGTTAGAAGCCAGAAAATCTGACCCCAGTCTTACCAAGGGATACATAGTGTTGTCCAGTCATTGAGATATGGACGTTTGTTAAGCTGTTGCTATATGTGAAATACTGGTACTCTGCTGTTTACAGTTAGATTGGAAGCCAACCCCAAAAAAAGGTTTGGCAGACTGTTTTTTATCATCATCATCATCATCATACCAGTCGATAGACGTCCACTGCTGGACATGGGCATTCCTCAAGGAGGTTGCCGTAATCGCCACGCTTGGCAGGCGGGTTGGCGATAGCAGTGTTACTGTTGCAATGCACAGAATACTGCTGCCCATTCTCTGGCGAGTCCCTTAGTTGCCTCTTACGACACCCACGGGAAGTGATGGGATGGTGCTATTCTTTTACGTTCGACGTTGTTTTTTTATATCCATATAATATTAAATGCGAGACGAACTCTGTCGGTTTTTTACCTCATGACGTCTAAACGGCGGAACGGATTTGGATAAAACATGGCACACAGGTAGACCATGTCCTGCAATAGGACATAAGACACTTTTCATCTCGGGAAATATTCCCTTGGGATAATTTTTGATTTTCCCACAGGCTGCTGGCAGAAGCTAGCCGTATAATAAATGCCACATCCTTTAACACCGCCATCGTCGTTAGATCGCGATCCGCGTCCCGAACGACTGGTTTACGTAAGTAATTATTTTGGAGATCCGCCAAATAATAACAGAACCTATGGCTAGAGGTGCTCCCAGATTTGGCAGTATATCCCACGGCTGTATCATATTTTGTATCTTCGTTTGCATTGAAAATACAAATCAATTTTATTCAAGAGAGGTATAATCCTTTTCGGTTGGCTTGGCTGTCAGAAAAATATATTGTGGATTGAATGAAGCTGAAGATATTTGATCAATTACCTACCTAGTCTTATTTGTAATCCTTGTTGCTATGCTAGTCATAGGCGTGCAGTAGGCTACAGTAAGAGTAGGCCAGCCCATACATAATGCCCAAATAAAAAAAGAATTCACCACATTATTCAGGGTTGAAATCACGATACTGACGATGCGAATTTTTTTTTGGGCATTATGTATGGGCTGGCCTACCCTTACTGTAGCCTACTGTACGCGCATGGTGCTGGTCATAAATAAACTATTTTAATTATTTTATTTTATTATTTATTTAATCCGTAGGCAAACTGAAAATTTACTTTACATTAAAATAAGACACTGCATTTCTTAATTTTTGTAGGTATTTGGCTACATTAATCATAAATGTACCGCGTCTAATTCTCTAACATCTTGATTACGTATTCTTAATTCTTTATTATAGACCATAGCAACTTATATTATTTACAGTAAAGCAAAGTTCATGTACAAAGGCGAGCTTAACTTAAATTAAGTTTTCTGCCAGCAAACCTTTGAGTGATAGAGAGAGATCACAATAGAGGGAAGGATCCTGAGCACATTAAAATACTACTTATTTTACAATGCATAAATATACCTTTTTTCTGTATGGTGTCGGACGTAAAAGAATAGCACCATCCCATCACTTCCCGTGGGTGTCGTAAGAAGCGACTAAGGGACTCACCAGAGAATGGGTAGCAGCATTCCGATCGCCCACCCGCCTGCCAAGCGTGGCAATTATGGTAGCCCGCGGCGATTGTGGCAGCCCCCCTCCTCGTTGGGGGATGCCTATGTCCAGCAGTGGACGTCTTTCGGCTGGTATGGTGATGGCGATGATGATGAAATAATTATACTTATTTTATTTTATTTATTTGGCTCACCAAAAATTGAATACACGTGTACAAGGATGACATACATTGTATCAAATAAACTGATAACCCAGAGTGTACCAATTTCTTACAGGTAAACACATCATGCGTTACATTATTGTCGATTGATGCTGAACAATTTGCACAACACTTAAAATTAGGTGAGATAAAACTATAAATACCCATATTTTTACCACTTGAACGAATACAGGTTGTTTCAGAAGTGCGAGGTCATATTAAGGGTTCTGTATACAAAATATTGACTTAAAAAAAAACCGACCGCAATAAACACGAAAATGTTTCAAAAAATACATTTGGTGTTATCAAATCTGTAATTAAGTTAAAATAAATGCCACCAACTGCACGAAACTACTTGGAAAGTTCTTTGTTTTCAACTTTTTAATATTTTCATGGGGTCTAGTTTTTTTTAAAGTCGTTTTTTTGTTTGTTTTGGTATTGTTTCTTTACTGTAAAGCAGATACAGAACAACGCCCTTAAATATAACCACGCAATTCTAGAACACCCTGTATATATGTTCCTTACCTGCCAACTGGCTCATTGGTCCCGTGGTTGCAAGTGCTTCTGCTGAGCATGGGATCCTGGGTCGGGCGAAGTGTTATTATTATTATTATATACTTCATTGTACACCTCATTACAAACATAGTAAAAACGTTTAAAAAACAAGTGTACAATAGGCGGTCTTATCGCACAGGGCAATCTCTTACAGACAACCATTGGATGGACTGAACGAAAGAAGTAAGATTTAGGGCGGTCAGTGTACCAACATCATAAATAATATTAATTAGACATAATAATATAAAATACACACAATACTAAATAATATACTAATAAATATCAAATATATAAATAAAAATAATAAATAATAATATTTAAATATATAAGTTCTCAGCAGCAGTTTTTTGTTTGGATTTAGGCCCGGTTGAAGGCACTGGGGTATTATAAGTACCCCTATTGCATGAGTCTTAGAGATTACGTGAAAAAAAAACGAAATATACATACACCCAGAGCCGTAAATAGCCTTTTCTGCGCCCTGCGCGAGCTTCTATAACTGCGCCCTTGTTTTTTTTTAGATATTATAGGTAATTTAACTTTCACACCAAAACAGATAAATTGTAGACCAGAGTGCTGATTGGTCGCCATTTTATATCAGTCTACAATTT
This sequence comes from Mamestra configurata, assembly GCA_002192655.3. NCBI lineage: Eukaryota > Metazoa > Arthropoda > Insecta > Lepidoptera > Noctuidae > Mamestra > Mamestra configurata. The sequence continues at coordinate 201,135 of NDFZ01005137.1, forward strand.
CTAGGAATGACTTCGAGGTATTTTAGACTATCAAACTTGGATGCGTAAAAAATTATTCCAAATATTCAGTTTACAAATTATGGCGAGTTTACAATCTCTGAAGTTATTTTATAATCTTACGGAGTTTGCCAATTTCCGGTGACAAAATAACGGTGACTAAATGCAAGTGAGGGGGGGGGGGCACCGGCTATCACCTGACGGCAGTGAAGTGGAGTTTTGACACTAGGATAAACCTACAGAGCATTTGTTACTTTCGACCTGCCGTTACTTTTGTACCCGGTCTCATCTAATAAAATAACACCCTGCAAAGTTTCAGTAACCTGTCAATTAATTTAATTTTAAGTATATGGTATGGTAGAGTTTTGAATAATAAAGGTAGCATCATATAAATTCCGTTTGTATGAATTGGTGAAAAAACGTTTATTCGAAAATATTTGCAAAGATTGTTCACAACTACACAATACACAAATGAATGAGACCACAAATGAATGAGTTCAGATAGTAAATATTTATTAAAGCAAGCCATAAACTTTTTTAAAGATGTAGGTACTTTTCGCGCTCTCTTCATTGTGAAATCGTTGATAACCTTTTCATACGAAAGGCACCGTCCTATTTCGCGTTCAACCGAAAAAACGCTAGGCCGGTCAAAATCAAAATGAAAATTCATTTATTCAAATTAGGCTGAGTGCCAGCACTTTTTGAACGCCAAAGTTCTACATGAAGACAGTCCCCCAAAACGCCCGCCGTCACCACTTCCTAGTGTTTTAGCTGGGAAGAAGAAGTGGCGCAACAAACTCCTCAGCAATTCAACCTTTCTTAGCCAATCCTCGAGCGCAAATAAGTTTTTATTAATTTGTTCTTAGGTACTGACTGATCTTGCGTAGGAAGCTGCAGTCACTGGCATTGTTAAAAAAATCTATATAGCGACTACTACATTTGGAAACATCTATTTTAAATCTAGTTCGACTATAGCTTTAAGAAGACCCAGACTTGAACTACGGTCACATTTATCAAATAAAATAGTCGTTTCAACTTGACTCTTTTAAGTGACTAATTCAGCCCAAAATTCTGTAGCATTAATATCTGCTGAATAGAATATTTGATACTTGTACTCAAATCAGCGGCATTTTTTTTTTAGTTCTTCAGCTGGATAATATTAGCAATCTGTTCTATTGTCCAAAATTTAAAAGGTGGTGAATGTTGTGAGTTTCTCGAATTGTGAATTCAGAAAACATTTTATCAATTGCTACATACATATTAATTTGAAATCTTTGCTGTGGTGTAATATCGACGTTTTTGATGGTACTGGCATGTAGGTATCTACGTATGTGTTGGAATCGGACACTAGAGGCGCAGCGGGAACTTATCAGGAGCAAACCGAAAAAATAAGTAGTATTGCATGGTCTGGCCATTCTTGCGCCCCCCAGAGTCTGGCCCCATAGTCAAAGTTGTTCATAATGATGAGTACAATGGCCCCTTTTCAGGTATAGCTTTTATTTTGTTACACGTTGTAGTTAGGTGCTGTCCTGTTGAGTACTTCAGGGAATAAAGGCGAGGTGCTATGTTACCTTCTTACAAAAAAAAACAACCGGTTGCACTCCGGGAGTGCTGGCAGAAGTGAAAACTTGAACATTAACGTTGTGCTTTTTTGATATTTTGGAATGGTTAGGGAATTATTTATATTAAATAATTTCTTACGAATTGCTTTAATTATCAGTATAAAAGTACTATCATTTATGTGGCAAAATGCAATATTCATTTATTGTGTATCGTACACAAACATGACAACTTATTATTTATTTATTTAACAAATAAATAAGAAGGGAACAGAAAAATAGGACTAAAATTAATATCATACTAATACATACTACTTAAATAATACTATAAGAATAATAATAATATATACTTTAAATATGCAACTATGATGGTACCGAAAGGTAGTGTTCTTTCGCTCTTCTTTTAAAATCTGGAAGAGTTTTGCATTCCCTAATGTCAGGAGGCAGTGCATTCCACAACCGTACCGCGTGCACAGTAAATGAATAGGAATAAAAATCGGTAGAGTGGGGAGGGGATTTAAGGAGATTTCTAAGATGCGACCTGCAAGGCGCATCAGAAGGACGGGAATAGGAGAAGCGTTCACGCAAATAGGAAGGCGTTTTAGGGTTGTGAAGAATGTTAAATAGCAAACACAATATCCGAGAGTTCCTGCGAAGTCGGATAGGGAGCCACTTGAGTACCTTGCGAAATCCTGAAACATGATCGTATTTTTTTATTTATATTACATTCAAAATTTAACACTTCAGAACTTTCCCTCCGTCTTACGAATTTTCGATCAGGTCACGTGTCCTGACGCGAGTTTAACATTTTTTTGCCATCCCAAAAACTGCACAACGCCGCTAAAGAAGTTTTCACTTCAAAAATCAGAGTAAATAGACCATTCCTTTCAATCATCCATTTTATGTGGGTATATACCTACAGCTAGTAAAGAAGTTTCCTGAACTGGTTTTTTTATAGTTTCCGACAACTTCGTATAGGTTTTCTTACGCCCATAAAATCTATAGAACATAAAATAAGGGCAAGCCAACTTTATTTCTGAGCACCGACAATAAGTAACGATTTAGGGGTTAGTCACACTCGCCAATCCATACGGAATTTATTAGAAAAAATACTAGCTTTTTGTCCCGGATTAGCTTCCTCGCCTGACTATTACAGAAATAGACGTATTTGTGCCATACGAAAACAAAGAAACAAAAACGTTCAGTTACGCAAAGTTACACAATCAGAACATTATTTTCATAATTGATCAGCCGGTCGATTCTGTAAACATGGCGAAGGCTTGGGTGAAGTGATCACGAGGTGAGATGTCAATCCATATAATCAAGATGTCACGTGATCACGAAGTGAGCTGTCATTCTATCTTGATTATATGGATTGACAGCTCACTTCGTGATCACTTCACCCAAGTCTTCACTTCGACATTTTTACAGAATCGACACACTAACACACAATCTAAACACTAGGTGGAGACGTCGGTACGTCATTAAATGAAAACACTGGCAATACTGGTTCATACGAATATTTAGAAACTATTATAAATCCTGTCACCGAAATTCAAAATAAACTATCATATTTTAAAACGAAAAACAAACTCAAACTAGTCAAGGATAGTGACTACTATTCTGACGAAATATTCCAAGCAGTCTGTAGTTAGTGACATCAAATCTGTGATAAAAGACAACATATTCGTATGAACTAGTATTGCCAGTGTTTTGATTTAGTGGCGTATCGACGTCTCCACCTTGTATAATATTAGTATAGAAGTTATTAAACCATGGAAGAAAGACTGGTGCTCTACTATAACGCGCTAATGCCATCCAATTCCGATGATGTAAAAGGGATAGTGCTATTCGCTATGTATAGCTCCGTCTCCCTCTTAGAGCGGAATCATGATCATTTTAAGACTTCATAGTAGTTTAAGACCCTTAACTTTCCATAATGCTTATGTCAAATAGACGCTTAAACTGGAAATTAATTTCGACTATCTATTTATAAACCAAAGCAGAAGTTTAATGTTCATCACCATTTATATCGTTGTTGCAGCCGAGAGACGCTTCACTGCTACCCGTTGGACATAAGCCTCCCCAAAGTGTCGCCAAATCGACCGGTCCTGTGCATCTCGAATACAGCGGATCCCCGCAGCCTTAACCTGGTCATCGGTACGTGTTGTGGGAGGCCTTCCAATGCTGCCTTTCGGAGCGCTGGCACCACTTTAGAACCTTTGGGCCCCGTCGACCATCCGTTCTGCAAACCATATTGCCCAATGCTGCCATAGGTTTCGAATAAAAGAAAGAAAAGAAAGAAAGAATAATATTTATTTAGCACTTAAATGAAACACGCTCGGTACATAGAAATAAAAAAAAAATGTTATGCTAAGAACTAAGTGTGTGTCTCACGGCTGTACTGAAGAGGTCCATTTCAGACATATGTCAGACAGACTGATGCTCTCTGACGCTGGTTTTCTAATGAACCTTTCAATAAACGATTGGCGGTTCATTTGAATCAATCTAATAAATATATACATATATATATCATCTAAATTATCAAGCTACAACAATCTGCCAAATTTCTTTAGTAATTTTAATAAAAAAATTAAAAAGTTTTTTTCATTGTTTAGAACACCACTGGAAAGTCACAGCAATTTCGTTTACATGCCATATGTTTTTCAGCTATTTTGATTTAAAAGCCAAACTACATAACCGATTTTGATAAAATTTCTATGGGACCAATCAGAAAGTAGATCCTTTCACATAAAAAAAACTATTCTCGAATCGGTTCATAAATGACGGAGTTATGAGGTAACAAACATACAAAAAAGCACAACCGAATTGAGAACTTTTTTTGAAGTCGTTTAAAAATTATCGAGAAAACCTGACACGACCACAAATAAATTTGTATAACAAGAACCACTGTACTAGTTGTAGTGTTCGGATGACTCCTACACAAGTAGTGTAGAAGTTATACGAACACTAAGGTACAGCTAGGTGAGGCTCAGCCCTAATCCTCAGCCGATGACGTCACGAATCCTAAGGCATAGTCGTTAAGAGCTGGTCGGCTGGCTCCGAATGGTTTCCACGTCGATTTACTGCCGAGTGCGAGTACACAGTAACTACATAGTTACAGAGCTTGCTTTACCGGGCCCGGGTTACAACGGGTATAGGTGGAATCTAAGTAATGTGTGAGCAAAAATACTCACGAATTCTTAAGTAAAGATGAGGTCTTAGTAGGATGTTCAAATTGATAACGCCTATTTTTCAATAAATAACTAGATATAAATTTTGACCATTGACCCTCACCCTCATCGCCACTTTAAAACAGCGTTTTTGCATAAATGCATTTTTTGAAATTATTGACGTGACAACGTCTAATAAATCGATGAACGCCGGCTGTACGCACGAAAAAGGATGACTCATTGTAACGTTACGATCATTTCATCAATGTTTTGTTATGATGTTGTCACGTTAAACTATCGTTCGTAAATCAACTTTACAGACAACCAATTTTTTTTGTAGCTTATCAGAAAGGCAAATAGGCAAAATACTGTTTCAACCGGTGAAACTGGACGCCAATTCCAATATAGGCTGGTTTCACAGCTGCCTTAAAGCCCAGAGCGGACCGTACGGGTTCCCGGAACGGAGACACACGTGAGGCGCTAGAATATTGTTTCCCAGCGACGCGGATTCATCCGTACGGGACCCGCTCCGGGTACAGCCCGTACAACATATCGTACTGAAGCCTCGTTTCAGAGCACTGGGGGGCGCTACCCGTGCGGGTCTCCCGTGTGCGGGCGGCCCGTACGTGTCTCCCGGACAGCTGTAAAAAAAGCTCATCATCATATCAACTGAAAACGTCCACTGCTGGACATAGGCCTCCCCCAAAGGGAGGGGTTTGCCATAATCGGCACGCTTGGCAGGCGGGTTGGCGATCGCACTTTAACCGTTGCAATGCACAATGAATGCTGCTGCCCATACTCTGGTGAGTCCCATAGTCGCCTCTTACGACACCCACGGGAAGTGATGGATAATACGATGGATAATACGTTGTAAAGATAATATCAGTCTCCCTTTTTGCAAGGGCGCTAAGTCATTCTTGTTGAAAGTATAAAATTCATTTATAACTTCTTCTTAAAAGTCTTGAACTAAATGTAGGGAGCAGCTAATTTATTATTTCGCGTGTTAGTCTCATTAAAAGTAGTTCATAAAGATGTACAAAACCCATTTACAGTTTTTCAGTTAATTCAATTATAGTGAATTCAATTACAGTAAATACTTAACTAACTATATACACTAGAAATAAAAATAAAACTCCTAACTAAATTAACCCTAAAATATGTCGTCAAAAATTCATCCGCATCGCTGTCGACTGGAAGTGTACCTAAAAGACTGGCGGCATTGCCACGTTGTATGAAAATGCTTATTCTTTGACCAAGGTACAAGCCAGCCCTTGGGTCAAGTGAAGTATCAACTAAGCGTCTTGAGAGATCGTTAAACAAGTTATGTGCACTCGGACCCCAAGACCCTAGAGTTTCAACCTTCAAACGGCTCGAAAATATAACTACCAACAAGTTTATTATATTACAGTAAGTTTTTCAGTAAATTCAATTACACTTATACAAACCCGGAGCATCTAGTCGTATAAGCTGTAGCCAAGTTGATTTAGATTGCTTTGAAAATGTTACTCAACCTACTTATTGTTAGCGGAACTTCTCGCTAGAACGTAAACCAAGGAGCACCTATAGAGCACCTACTTAATAGCGAACTCACAAAACTTCGCTGAAGCACGCAAAAAGAGTAATAAGCCTGCAAAATGGCTTAAAAACCTTACATTAAGGAGTTTATTCACGGTAACTCCTTTATACTGTAACACACTCCTTTATAGTGGTACTCCTACATTAGCATCGCGCCAGATTTCTCTGGAAATAGATATGCAGGCGCAGTTCTATCGCGTTATTAAATATGAGTCTATTTTAATAGGTAGCGGAGTTCATTGGAGTGTATGTCACAGCCAACTGTCCTAGGCGATTGCAACACTGCAATGCACTACGCAGCGCGGCGAACGAAGAAAAAACTGCACGTGAATGCGTTTTCTGTGTATTGCACTGCGTGTGTTTTCAATACCTACATAGAGAGATACTTTCAAGCAACGTAAGAACACGCACTCCCGCATCCCGCTGCGTGGTGCGTTGCAGTGTGCCAGTCGCCTTAGTCAACCGTTTATTTAGTGGCCTAGCCTTTTCATTGAACTGCGCCATTTAAATTACATCCATGGATGGTATTTTAGCATTTTTTTCGTTGACTGTACATTTTATTTCCAAAATCTTTGAATGCAGTCTCAAAAAGTTATGGATGGTCTCCTAGGAACGTTTTCCTGTAACTATAACGGTTAAGGTACCTGCCCTTACTGTCCCATCTCAAAAAAACCTCCTGTATATACTCTACTATAGTTTTAGCTGCACAGTACAAGTAGTTAGCCAAATTAGATATCCAGATCTTGTGAATAATACATTAATTGTCATATAATATCTACAAGCATTTCATCCCAGGCTTAGCAAATACAAAACGCTAATAACCAGGCCCTATGGGCAATCCTGTCAATTTATACGTGCTGGATAATATTACGTCTGAGCACATTCGCCAGTACAACTGGAACTTTGATAAGCAGAACATTGTCCCCTATACAATCAAAAAAGTTAGGACTAAGAGGGGAGGAAGGGCTCAAGTTTCACTGGATGTCAGCGACAGTAAAGTCGTAATTGGCACCTGCGTTTCGCTAAGTTTGCAACGCGTAACTTTACACGAATTTCGAACTGTTCCACGGGAGATACTGTGTTGACACTGCATTTGAATAGTGAAGATAAAAGCGACACAGTGTCGAGGTTTCGCGTATTGTTGGAAAACTAAAGTTTAGTCGGGATTGCGGGACAATTAATTGTTTCGGAGTTAACGTGCTGTTAATTGAATGATTGAAGATTATTGGGGATTAGTGCCCCATGTACTGATGAGCTGTTCAAGTACTTGTTACAAATCAATCATCATACCTGGCATAGATTTGGTTGAATCATCATTGTCATTACATATCAGGCATTGTGCGGTATTGATTCTTATTTGTAGGTCTCAGGGTAACAAAAAAGGTTTTTGTTGGTCTGAGACCTACTTTGTTTGTTTGAGTTGTAGGTAAGTAGGTATAGTATTTAATAGGATTCGGTTCTGTATGGTCTCGGACGTAAAAGAATAGCACCATCCCATCACTTATATACTTAATGTTTTGTTCTTTGTTTCTAATTTAGTTTTTGTATCCTCACGAGTTAAGAATCTTGTTGAAACGTATGTTTAAGAAGTAATGTTTTACGTAAGTGCTGTGTACGCCTGTAAGTGACTAATTCACCATTACTCAATGTGAAGAGGTCGTTGGTGTACCTATCAAAAAAAATAAAAAAAATCTATACTAATATTATAAAGCTGAAGAGTTTGTTTGTTTGTTTGTTTGTTTGTTTGAACGCGCTAATCTCTGGAATTACTGGTCCGATTTGAATGATTCTTTCAGTGTTGGGTAGTCCATTTATCGAGGAAGGCTATAGGCTATATTTTTTTTTTTCAAAATTAGGGATCCGTAATAAAATTGCTATTTCGTAACACAAGGTGTAAAATCAAAAACCTTTTTTTGCGTGCGCTGCAAAAACTATTGACAAAAGAACAAAATGATGTACTACGGGTTAGAAGATCCCATTAAGACCTACAAAAAAGTCCGCGAGAACATATATCTAGCTATCATGGTTTAATCACAATAACCCATTTTGTGTTCAAAATAATTATTAAATCGTCTAAAGAAAAAAAACTACGTTAAATACGTATCGTAATATTAATCTTTATCGAAATTAAGCATTATGTTATCAAGAGTATTTATGTAGAAGTAAAATACTTTTTGTTTCATCTCAATCGGATATTTCGTTTAAAAGTTATCACGTGTGTAAGATGTTAAGAGTTGGTACCTATTAATGAGTTATGGGCCATAGAGTTTTTTATCAACATAAAATCCTGTAATAATCTTTTTCGAAATATATTTGTTGATGATTGTAAGTATAAGATCTTTGAAGAGTATAATAAATACATTTCTAAAATAACTCTGCTAAGGAAATCCACGCGCGCATAATGTTTTGAACAGTTCTGAAGACATTGATAATTGCATTAACTTCGGTAATGGTAGTTGAAACTTCTAATACAATTAAAGGAGTTTTAATCTAATAGAATTGAAAAACGCCCCAATTTTTTGGGTAACGTAATTCCTCCAAACTCACGAGATTCAACGAATCCTAAATTTTGATTCTAATCTTGAAAATTAAAAGCAGAATATTTTTAGTATTTATTTCCTTTGGGCCAAGTTCTTTTGCAATTGTATTGAGTGCTTTTATCATTTGTATGCTCAGTATTCCACAATCACCAGTAAATTCTATAAAGTTCAATGAACTTATTTGATCTTTATTATGAACTTTATTATAGCAATACAGAATAAAGCGAAATAGTGATACAAAAGCGGCTTTCAAATAATTCTCAAAGAGATATTAAAAAGTGATCAAATTAACACAAAGGGCTCAAAACAGCTATTTTATAGGAACTAGCACTAACAAGTCTAAAGCAACTTGGGAGGTAACCAATTCTATGAAATTTAATATTCCTAAAATGATAGCAAGACATTTTAATGATTATTTTATAGACTCAGTTCAATCGAATGCCGATAATTTGCGAATAATACTCAAACAGACACATCATCAGGATTATATATCTAATCTATCTAAACTAATATTATAAAGAGTAAAGATTAGTTAGTTTGTTTGTTTAGAATTAAGGTTGATAATGTACATGTAAACTACACTTCAAATTACTCAAATCGGACCTTTCGTTTTAAAGTTACGACGGGCATAAAAATGGTCTAAGTAAGAAAAATGTTACGGTTTGAGCGAACTGGGGAGAATCTTAACGCTTAGTCCGATGAAGCTGAAACACGGCATTAATGTTTTGGATAAAAAAAGAAAAATAACAAATATTTGGATTTTTCGATGCTCTAAGTAAGAAAAATGTTGCGGTTTGAGCTAACTGGGGAGAAACTTAATGCACGGCATTAATGTTTTGGATAAAAAATTAAGAATAACAAATATAAGGGGCGAAAAGGGTTGATGAATTTTTCAGGGGAGGACATTATTGCTTACTTCAATTTACGTGGAAATTGGAATGAACAAGCTAAAAGTGGGAAATTTGAAACAGATCTAACAATGTTTACATAGTCAACCTCTGGCGGGGTGAACGGGGTGAACTGGGTGGATAGTAGGCTGATCCTGAGACCGTTGAATGGATATCGTAGTGCTTAATTTTCCAAAACTTACCTTTAAAAAGGGTTTGAGGGGGCGTTGAAGTTTGTGGAGTACCTACTAAATCCGCGCGGACGAAGTCGCGGGCGAAGTGCTAGTATAAAATAAAATCACTTCCCGTGGGTATCGTAAGAGGCGACTAAGGGACTCACCAGATAATGGGCAGCAGCATTCTCTGTACATTGCAACAGCTAAACCGCGATCGTCAATCCGCTTACCAAGCGAGGCGATTATGACAAATTGGGGCATTTATCGTAATGCCCGGGCATTATTAATAATGACAAGCTACTTATGGTGAACTAAATAATTATAATTTTGGCAATCTGATAATACACAGTGCAGGTACATTGCAGGTGGGCACGCCACTATTGCGGCGGTAAGGCCCCTCTTTGAGGAGTGGCTGGAGAGGCACCACGGCGTCCTCACCTTCCGCCTGACGCAGGTACTCACCGGACACGGCTGTTTCGGGAGGTACCTGTTTCGGATTAAGCGGGAGGACACGCCCGGGCGTCAGCACTGAGAGGATCGCCCGAGGACACGGTGGAGCATACGGTGAAGATCTGCCCTGCTTGGGCTGAGCACCGCCGTGTCCTCGTCGAGGCGATCGGCGGCGGCAACCTCTAGCGTCTGGCCCTGGTTGAATCTATGGTGCGGAGCGAGGAGGCTTGGGAAGCGGTCACCTCCTTCTGCGAAGCAGTAATGCTAGCGAAGGAGGAGGCGGACCGCGCGAGGGAAAGGCAAGGCCTTCGTCCCAACCGCCGCAACAGGAGAAGACGCCCCGGGCGTCGGGAGTCGCAGGGCGATCCCCGGCCACCGTAGGCGCGGGCCTACGGACGGCGAGCATTTGTTGCGGAATTTTTTCGAAAGAGTCACCGCGGCCCTGGAACGCAAAGGGCTTTAGAAGGAACACGGATGGGTTTTAGTCAGTAAGAGTCTGACACGCCCTTCCGCTCCACCCAGAGCGGAAGAAGTCATTTGATGATTTCCCATCCTTAAAAAAAAAAGGAACATTGCAGGGGTGCGGGGAGGACGACGCCGTTTAATCAACGACCTAAGTGACATTCCGGAATTTAATTGAACAGCTAGGCAAATGAATTGGTTTAGAGTCGTTTAATGATTTGCCTAGGCAAGTAGCGGTACATAGGGCACAGGGAGCTTAGGGCACCCCGACACGGATAAGTTAGGGTCGAATGGCATCACGGGAGCTAGAGTGAGCGAGCGTTTTTAATTAGTCTGAAACTAATCATTTACCGCGGCGTCCTCGCGTTAGTACAGATTTTTGTAAAAAAAAAGTACGACTCCACGTGTGCATCTATCTCCTTACCAAAAATTATCACAATCGGTTTGGCGATTTAGGCGTGACAGCGTAACAAACAAATTCAAATTCGTATTCAGTCGCATCATAATTTTAGTTAGAATTTTTAACAATTAGGCCAAGATGACCCATTGAAGTTCGTAGCACGCATTATTTGATTTAATTCCTTTTTTTTTCCTACACCATCCTGGTATTGAGTACCAAATTGGTTAAGCCATTTTCGAGTCTTAGCAATTTAATTTTAAAGTGAAGATATTATCAAAGTAATGATTCTTCTACTCATTATCTGTCAATAAAATGTTTATAACTATTGACACTATGCACCCCACGCTTTTTTACAATAATGTACATTCATTTCTTTTTTAATCAAATTTATTGTTTTTAAAAACATTATTCTTAATCAAATTTATTCAATTTTATTTTCTGTTTTTTAGTTGGTTTGTTTTATAAAAGCTTGGTTTTTTAGTTTTTTTAAACTATTTTTTTGTGTCAAAGGTTATTTAAATAGAATATGTGTGTTTTTGTGAACAATAAAAAAGTGTGTATTTATGGATAATGTTTTGCTTTGTTAGAATATTTTTTAATTTTAATTAATTAATCCAGGCGAATCTAATTAGAATAATCGGATATTTTAATTGAATTCTTGCATTGTCATCGATCCTTGACAGGTGTGCAAAGTTTGAACTAAATCTGATCGTTCAAAGTAGGGCAAAATCGAGCTCAAAAGGGTCGGTTACATACATACATACAGGTGAAGCTAATAAAAGCGTGTTAAAAATAGAACTAAATAGGCGATACCTACCGAAGTAGTAGTAAAACATTCTTAATTGCAGGTAATGTAAACAAAAGACTCACAAGTATCACCTAAGAAACAAGCACACGTTGCAACTGACCCAGCCACGCACACTCACATACGGCAAACAAAACATTATTTATGAGGGAGCACAAATGTACAACAACCTGCCAAACGACATAAAGGAATGTACTAAATTAAACATATTTAAAAATAAATTAAAATCGCATGTTGTCAGTACCTACTGTACCTACGACAGTTGATATAATTATGTACATTGTCACGTTTTGTATACCTACTTAACATATAATTATATCTATTTTTTGTATAGAGCAAAAAAGTGTTTCTTAGTTTAAATTAATTTATAAATCTCATTTTAAGTGAACTATGTTGTTCTTATGAGAAATAAAGTTCTTTAAACGTAACATACTTCACGGGTTACGAAGGGGCAGTGTGTAAATGACTGAGCTATGGCAGAACAACCTTCGTTACACATTCACCGAGTCCTGACAAACTCCTACACAGTTCGCATGGATAGTTTTTCGTTGACACACACTTCCCCGCATCACAATTTCCTAACATTAACTTCCCCGTCCGCCTCTTGAACAAAAAAAGTATCCATAAACGGAAAGTTTACCCCCGCTCTCCTCACTCTTGCTCTCATTAAAAGTTGGAGTAGTTTTGACTAATTACTGAGCGCGACACACGACTGATGTCTGCAATTTGTTACTGCAACTTTGCCCGCTCTCCCCCGTTATGCATAAAGTAAGGGGAATTTCAGCAAAATTGATTTTGCCGACAGAATTTATGTCATTTTTAAATCACGCGTGGATTTTCTGATTTCCTGGGAGGTTGTTAAGTTTATTACGTTGCAAAATATGGAGTACATTTAAAATTAAATGGTTTTGTTTTGTTAAATAATAAAAATAGTAATATCTTGGGACAACTCACACACGGTCATCCGATCCGAAACTAGACAGAGCCTGTACTTTGGCAACCAGACAACTGATAAACATACTTATATATTTCTAAATACATACATATTATAGACAAATTACACCCAGATACAGAACAAATGATCATGCGAGTTACACAAAGATTTGTCCTGGGTGGGAATCGAACCCACGACCTCCGGTTTAGCAGTCAGGGTCACTAACCACTCGGCCAACAGGCCAGTCAAATAGGCGGGAAAGTTATGGTTTTTGCAAAGTCCTCCTATTTATTAGGATTATGGTAAAGGTCTAGGAAACTTATAATTTGTATCTAAGTCTAGCCATAAACTGACTACTTAAGTTATTTTAATTATTACATCAGAGAAAAACCTTTATAAACTTGTGGCGATAAAAAATCAGATGGATCAATATAAACCGAAAATCGATATTAAAAGTTATCGACTTAATTTATGACCTGTTAATTGGTTCAGTTCGGAGAATTACCACCAGATGGTGCTCTTACGATTTTACTAAATTGTCCCCTCACTTACCTAAGCGTAGGGTAACTATAATGTTTGTGGTAAACTAGGATAAAATATTTTGTTTCTTCTTTTTTAAAAAACGTTGCCCCACACAAGGAATTTTGTCGTGTATCGAGTGGGTGTTTACAAACATGTAAGTTAATTCACATTCACAAACAGCTAGACCCGGAACAACTAAAAAATAATAAAATATGATCTACCAAAAGGCAAAGATATAATAAAGAATATAAATCCTAACTTTTTTTAATGCGGAGATATCGATACGACACTAAATGAAAACACTGGAATACTGATTCATAGGAATATTTTGAAACTATTATAAATCCTGTCACCGAAATTAAAAATAAACTTTCCAATTACATAAAACGTCAAAAAACTCAAACTTGTCAAGGATTGTCAGTAGTCACTAGTATTACTAGTACAGTACTAGTCAGTAGTCACTAGGATTGTCAGTAGTACTAGTATCCTTGACTAGTTTGAGTTTTTTGAGAATAGTAATATTCTGACGAAATATTCCAAGCAGTCTGTTGCAGTTAGTGACATCAAATCTGTGATAAAATACAACATATATTCGTTTGAACTAGTATTGCCAGTGTTTTGATTTATTGTCATATCGTCGTTTCCACCCTGTATAGTAGATATTCTTAAAAAACCGATGAATACCTAATGGAAGAAGAGGTTAATTCTTAGATAGTGGCTACACTAACATATTAATTATATCCTGTGAATACTTCAAGTACTCCTTCTCGTCCAAGAAATATTAAAAAACCCCAGTGTGAGCCTCTTATGTTGGCTACCCTACTCGCACGGCAATTACGAGTTTCAGCACGTAACAATGACAAAATTTGCTTTTAAACGCTAAAGATTACAGGTTAAAATAACAATTGGAGTTTTTTTTTTTTGTTTTCTTAACCTTCAAGATTTGTGTTAAGGGGCACATGTTTTGAATTTTAATACGGTCTTGTTCAATAAAAACTGATGTAATTATAATTAATATGTGAAGCATTAGTTTCTGACGCTTCGTAAGTGCCCATGTACGTTACATGCATTAATAAAAATTAAAGGTATTATTTAAACAATTGATCGAACTAAATGAAAATATTAAAGGTTATGTCACCGGAAATTTGCAAACGCCCTAAGATTATAAAATATCGCGTGAAATTGCAAACTTTTTTTGATTAATAAGACACGGATATATTTGAAACTATTGAGATTGGATGGGATTTATTGCATAAAAAAACATTTTTTTCCTAATAAATCGTGAAATTATAATCTAATAAATATTTATTACAATCTTACGGAGTCTGAAATTTTCCGGTGACAGCCATATCAGACTTCTCTTTCCAATTATTAACTTTAAAGTTTTACAACTTCGTCGCTGATTAAGATATTTAAAAAATATTTCATTTTTGATTACTAGAGCTTATAAGTATTTTATTTAGCAAATAAAAAAAATGGATTCATGCATATTTGATACATGAAGCACAATATTATTCATTAGTCATTGAATCGAAAAGTTCGGTTGAATTAGTCATTAATGGATTGTACAACACTCGGACGTATGGAACAAGGTTGTCAAATCGAACTACTGCTTCGGAACATTAATTTGTTTTCGTGAACCAGGACTTAAAAATTGGTATCAGATATTCCCCTGAAAGCCAGTTTTGCCTTCAGGTGAATATCTCCCACCAATTTTTGTATGTTACCTTGTAAAACTCGCCATTATATCTCGGCAACAGTCAAAGTCAAAGTCAAAACGTTTATTTCAATTAGGCCATTAAACGGCACTTTTGAACGTCATCGTGTCAATGACAAAAAGTATTTAAATGAAGAATATGTATCATTTTTGATGAACGTTCATAAAATATGAGAATTATTGTCCTTCTGATTTATTATCTGCTTAGCATTTACACAACTATATTGGGGTCGATTTCCAGTCAAAGCGGATTCAGTTGAATACCAGTATTTTACGTGGAGGGACTGCCTATTTGACCACCACAACCCAGTAACTGATCCCTTTTCTCCATGATTGCCAAAAAATATGTATGTATATTTATCTTTCCATTTCTCGCATTTTCAATTTACACTAAAAAACAATGAAATATCATCCAGGTGAAATTATTCCGTTAAGGCCCAAACCTAGCACCGACAGCCTCGAATATTTACTCCAAATTGAAACCTAGGTCCCAAAAACCTAATATTTCCCTCAAACAGTAAATAGCGAACAACCCTACTCAGGTACAGTCAATTTGTGGCGATTGAGGGTTCTTTCAAACGTCCGTTTGAAACCAGGTACGGACCTATATCCGGCCTTCTTTTGAGGCTCGCCACAGCGTGAAATTGACTCGCTCGATTGTCTGTCCGATTTAAAAGACTTGTTTGGTGAGCGATCGGATCTGGCTCTGTTCTCCCGTAATTTCGATAATCTTGACTTTTATTCGAGGTAACTATTTTCCCATTGTTTGATTACTTGATGGGTGACTTTAAGTTAAGATTCAAGCGAGCGCTATCATCAACCACATCACCGCTTTCTTCAATAAAAATAAAAAGAGTAGAGATGCCAGCCAGGGTTGCGGAATTTGTTCGAAAGAGTCACCGCGGCCCTGGAACGCAAAGGGCTTTAGTAGGAACACGGATGGATTTTATTCAGTAGGAGTCTGACACGCCCTTGTGCTCCACCCAGAGCGGAAGAAGTCATTTGATGATTTCCCATCCTTAAAAAAAAAGGATTGTACCTGCTGTTCTGTGTCCTTTTTTTTAATGGTAGGAAATCATCAAGTGACTTCCTACTCTCATTGACTAAAACCCATCCGTGTTCCATCTAAAGCCCTTTGCGTTCCAGGGCCGCGATGACTAGCCGTTCTATACTCTAATGTCACAATTTTGGTCTTTAAATGGTGTGTCGTTGGCGGATTTGTCAGACAAATTGTATCAAAAACACAACATTATTGATACTACTGACACGTCTGTAAACATATGGAGTTAAGGTTTTGTTTAGTTATTGCTATGTTTTGTGTCCTGGTTTTGGGGTGCATGCATGAAGACATTTGCAGTATGAGCTGAAAAAGTTTTTTTAATGTACCAGGGACCATAGAGTCTTTCAGGCTTATTCATAAAAATCTAAGGCTGTTCGCGTGTAAACCACCATAATTAAAACGAAGTATTTTTTAACGTTACAATATAATATCAAAATAATTGCATTTCATCTGAATAAGAAAACAAAACAAACTATTTATATAAGAAGTTACAGCTTTAATTAAAACAAACATGAATCATGTCTGAGATAAATGCTTGGTAATTTTCAAGTACGACTGACCTCTGTTAATGAATTCAGTTGTTTATAGAAGACAAATTAAAATTTCTGACGTAAAACAGCGAAAACAAAAATCCCTATCTTTTATACGCACAAGCAATGTCGTCACTGCGGACAAATATTTGTTTGACTAAAAAACTAATATTACAACACGAGTATCACATATGCTTTACTTACTCTTAGAATCTTTCGACGCACATATCATCACAAAGGTTTAGTTCTCAGAACATAAAGACGACCCTACAGTTTCCAAGTCTATCACGCCTATATCCGCGAGGACACTGGCTTGGCACAGAAATAATTAATGGAGAATGTGCTTTCACGCAGTTTCCTTTCTCATCCTTCACCGATCCTTCAGGACACTTCACTATGGCTCCGTCTTCATCTTCCTCAGGGTCTGCATCTATCTGTTTTCCATGATACTTCGGTTCTATGATTTCTACATCATCGTTTATAGCATCCCATTCAGATGTATCTTTTACTCCATTGTCTTCAGTAGTGGTCTCATCGATCGCGAAATCCGGTTCTTCGTGTTTCGTCGCCCATCTATCGTAGATGCAGTTCTTGTAAAGCAGCATCACTTGACTGAACCACGACACTATAATATTTGAGCTCTTTGATGGCTTACTGTCAGCTTCGATTATTTCGTTGTCGTTCACTTTATGGAATGAGAATATCTTTATTCTGTTCACTAGTACGTCGGCGAGTATCTCGTTCCACGTCAAAGGTTTCTCATCTTTAGGGTCTTGAAAATTTTGCAATTTCCTTAAGAGTGTCCTTTGTTCCTCCGAAATTTTAATGTTCGTCGTATCTTCTATGAAACACTCTGTCTCGCCCATAAGTATGATTATTCCGACAATGTATATGGATTTCATTTTTTTGTGCGTTTTGTGTAGCGCGGACACAATGGTGAAGCCAACTGCGAGATTTTAGTGAGATAAGGTGAAACGCATTTACTTGGTATTGTCGGCAACAACAGTGTTTGTGTTGTAAACAACATTTAAAATATTTTAATGTTGTGATGTTATTGGACGAACATTTAGAATCTAATATCACTTATTAGTGGATTACTTAGTTATGGCAAAAGTACAGATAAGATTGTCCCAACGCATGGCTTGCTTTTCTTTTGCTCTGGAGTTACCTTTTGTATTGTTGATGATGTTAAACTAAAGTTTTACTTTTGTTTCTTTTCATAAGGGACCATTAAAAATGTCAAACAAAACAACTATTACTTACCTTAAAACGTTTTAACAACGAAAAAAAAAAGTTATGATTACAAAGATAAAAACTTAAGAAAATACGATAATATCACCATTCTCCGCGACTGTACTCCGCTATCACTTTGATAACGATAACAAGCTAAACCAAATATTGACCCAGTGACGTTCAGTTAACGGAAAAACTATTAAATACACCTTACTGTACTCGATGAAAACAAAATGTTAATCTCAAGTGCCCGAAAATGTATCAAGGACATTGGTAGGTGATTATGTTATATTTTAGTTCGTGCAAGTTATTTCTATGACAATTACGTCTTTGCTTTTATTAAAAAAAAAAAAATATCAAAAAAGAGCATACTTAGAGCGCTTACGCACTACGTCCGATCCGAACCCGTTCAGTATCCGTGAAAAGACGGTCCGGCGTAGCCTTAGAACAATTTGTAAGGTAGCTCACGCACTACACCCGATTTTTCATCCAATTTCTCTTCGTTATCCGAGAATCTCAATTTCGGATAAGATATTGACGGACCGAAGTGGCCATAGTATTATTTGTACGAACAGTTGCGCACTACGTGCGAACCGAATTCGAGCTGCGTCCGTGAAAAGAGGTAGAGGGGCCGGGGGCAGGGGCTATCTGTAGCGGCTCCGCGTAAAATGACTCCTGAATCGCGGATTTGAATCGGAGGTAGTGCGTAAGCAATATCCGAGTTCGGTCCGAGTTTTCTCGGACAGTATTTTGACGGATACTGATCGGGTTTGGATCGGACGTAGTGCGTAAGCGCTCTTACAGTGGGTGTATCAGCTCACTTGTGCCTACATTTGGTTAATTTCGCTTTCGCGATCACCGAAGAACCTTGATGAATTTTGGTACAAAATTAGATGGGACTCTGGAAAGCTAATATACTATTCAGGGTGAATTTTAAGGGCGTCGGGAGTCGCAGGGCGATCTCCGGCCACCATAGGCGCGGGCCTGCGGACGGCGAGCGTTGGGTGGCTCGCTGTCCGATCACCACCAGGCCCGGGTCGATGGCGCGCTGTGTTCCAAGCGCGCCTCAAAATTATGTCAGCATAGGAGACGGAGCTCGCTAGGGTCAGAGCCTGCCAGGGTTGCGGAATTTGTTCACAAGAGTCACCGCGGCCAAGGAACACGGATGGGTTTTAGTCAGTAAGAGTCTGACACGTCCTTCCGCTCCACCCAGAGCAGAAGAAGTCATTTGATGATTTCCCATCCTTAAAAAAATTGTGAATTTTAAAGTGTGCGTGGATGGACAAATCCGAAACTATAATAATAATAATAATCATTTTTGATAATTCGGTTTTTCTAGCCAGGAATCAAACCAATTGATTATGAAAACCAAAATACACAACCTGTATTATTAATAAGGATCAAATTCTGCGAAGTAATAATTCTAAGTCTGCTACATTTTTGTTCTGTGTATCTTGCTTAAAAATAGTCTCGTAACAATTTCGAACAGGCCCAGTCAACATCAGCCGAAGACCAATAACATTGAAAATGCAACAAACGATCGAATGTTATTCCTTTTTCATCGCGATCACCCCAGGGCTGCCACTATTTGTATAGGTAATTTTTTTTTATTAAAAAAACGTTTAACATGTAGGTGGACGAAATTTTTATCGTTTCGTTCAAAAAGTGCTAGCACTCAGCCTAATTTGAATTTATGACTTTTGATTTTGTTTCTTTTTTGTACTATGAAAAGTTTTTGTTCAGTAGATGAAAACTAAGTTTTTTTTGAATTTTTCATAAAAATCAAAGGGTTTGGTAAAGGTGAAATTGGTTCGGATTTATGTTACTTACACGTTTTTTTACCGATGGAAAAATAGTGGTATTTTTGTGTACGACCTTTGGTTTGTGACTTTTGCGGCTAGTTAGTAAAAGTGACGATATTTTAAACAGCCTGTTTGACTGTCTGCCTGCCTCGCCTTTTTCGAACTATGTTGGGATCGGCTTCTGGTCGAACCGGAAGCAGATGAATACCAGCATTTTACATGGAGCGACCTATCTGATCTCCAATAAGAATATCTGAGCAACATAATAAGACTATTTGAGCAACACGATACTCTTTGACAAGATTTGTGTCAGATTTTCTGGCTTCTGACCGACTTGTGATCCGTAAAGACTGTCAAAGATCTTTAATTGATAGCCAGGACCAACGGCTTGTGTAGGAGGGATGAAATGCACGTAACTAAAAGAGTTTTGAATATAAATGTGGATGGATGGACAGGGAGAGGGAGGCCAAAGAAAAGATGGATGGATTGTATTAGGATTGATATGAAAGAAAAGGGAGTTAGTGATAGCGTGACGGTTGACAGGACAGAATGGAAGAAAAAAACGTGTTCCGTCGACCCCAAGTAACATGGGATGAGGGCAGGAAGATGATGACCAACGGCTTGTGTGACTGTATAGGTCTTAAAAAACTGCTGTGTATATACAACAGCTATATTCAATCGTATCCGATTTGCCAAGGAGTAGCAACCCTATCAGCAATCCTCTAAGGGACTCGCTTTACGCTCACTTCTTACACTTCCACTCGCATGTTTGTATTTATTTGAGTTAATTGAAACCTTGCTGTATACCAATGTATTAGCTGCACATTTCTTAGATATATTTGGCCCAGAACGGCAGGAGTAGGTGAATCCATGGCTTTTGCATCCATATCGGCAGGTCTTTTTGGGTCCTTCTTTGTCCAAAGAAATAACATTGCCATTCAATGTTGCAAATCTAATATTCTTCTGGACACGGTTCCGAACGAGTGTTGTGGATGAGTACTTCGACGCCTTTATGAATTTTGTTTTTGTATGTATATTTTTTTTTTCAGTTTACATAAAGGGTGTTTGGAGCCTCCATTTAAGCAAATAATGCCTGTGTTAGGAGACTCCGCTCTTCCATAATATAGCAATAATTAATTACACTAGAAATTTTAAGTAGATACTTAAAAATAACAAATTATTATAAAGATGATGTTGTGAGTGTTTCTCAAGCTTGCATTGCTAAACTGATTGGGGTAGTAGAGTGTGAGGCCCAAATGTGAGATGCTGAATCGATGAAACTAGGTTCATCGATTCAGCCAAAAGATGTTCACTTCTGGACACAGGCCTCCCCTAAGTCTCGCCACATGAACCAGTCCAGCGCGTACTCGCATCACCTTTACCAGATCGCCCCAAACCTGGTGGGAAGCCTTCCAACGTCTTCCGGTACGCGGTCTTTACTCCAGAACCGTTCGACACCATCATCATCTGCCTAGCCTTTTCCCAACTATATTGGGGTCGGCTTCCAGTCAAACCGGATTCAGCTGAATACCAGTATTTTACGTGGAGCGGCTGCCTACCAGACCTCCACAACCCATTAACTGGGTGACACAGACAGAACCTTTCGACACTATTGACTATCAATTCTGCGAGCAATGTGCCTTGACTGCCAATTCTTCTAATTTTTAAAAAACATTCGCATTTTCATCTAATTCGCAATCTGTCAAAAAAGCCTCAATTTCCCTAAATCTTTGACAGAAAGTTAGCAGAATTGGCACGAAAATGAAAAACTGATGCAAAAAAGCCAATTCTAAAAAGACTCGCATTACTGGACCCACATTATGAATGAACATCGGCAACTGTGTGTAAACGACTTGTTACAACTTAACGATATCATAAAGTCGTATGTACGGAGGAAGCCTCCAAGATGATGAGACTTACTGTCGTAACTCCCTCTTTATTGCTCTTTCAACTAAATGGGTTCATAATTGTGGGTTTGTTAGTAGTCCATTAAAAAGGAATCACTATTAGCTTCTCAAGTATTGACCATGTTCATACATAGGTCAACTTGTCTAAATACAGGTTTGCCCTCGTGATAAGTGTTTTATTATCCCAAGGGAATTTACTACCGGGTTCAAATCTATCTCCTTATCCTGGTGCTCGTCTACTCGTCCGTGTGCTAAGTTTGATTAACGTCTGTTTAGTCTTTTAGACGTGAAAACGTAGCGAGGTGAGCTGTCAATCCATATAATCAAGATAGAATGACAGCTCACTTCGTGATCACGTGACATCTTGATTATATGGATAGACAGCTCACCTCGTGATCACTTCACCCAAGCGTTCACTTCGACATGTTTACAGAATCGGGCGGCAGGGCACATCGCTAGACAGCCCAAATCCACGAAACAAACCGACAAAATTCAGCTGCAGACCTAGCGACACAAACATACATACTCGTATATCATTTGTTTCCAAAACATTCAACAATAAAATAGAAATAGTTTTGCCGGCCGAAGTACCGGTCCGTATAATCGAGCCGGCCATCCGGACGGAGAACGGCGCGGCGGCAGTCGCCACTGACCGACAATATTGTTCGCAGTCGACGTGTGACCGGCGTGGTCTCGTTCACGGCCCGAATTTGTTGCCTGAAAATAGCATTTTTTGGACCGAAATAGCAATTTTTGGAGCGCAACGTTTTTACCGGCGTGTTGGTTCCTAAGCTTCTCTTGGTCTGATCGAGGTTGCCTACGAATTTCTGTAAATGTTCAGTACACAGGGGATGACAAAGACTATCATATCAATTATAAGAGTTGAAGACTACTGCAAATCTTGTAATTAAAGTGGCAGTCGGGGATGAAAATTAAATGACGCCATCACTTGCTTCAAAGGATGACCGATAAATTAATTGAGACTGTCATTATTACAGGACTGGGGAAAAGTGCAGGTTGTCGTCGAACATACGAACGCTTACGTGTGTAGCGGCATCAATGCCACCACATGAAAAACTAAGAAGCGAAATTTTTACGGCAGCAAAAAGAACCGCAACGCCATCTATAGTATCAGCGAAGAACTCCCTAACAAAACCTGCATCGCGCAAGCAAAGTTCTCCGTGCAATTTAAACATATACAACAGTCCAAATATTAACTATCGGGCAGTTGCCCACCAGACACAACAACCGTCTGGTCGGAGGATCCTCCCATTTTCAGTGGAGGTATGTAAGACTTTACTCTCTGTTCCGTGCAGGACCTAACTCTATACGTGTACAAACATTGCTTTTTCAAATGTCCGTGTTAATCGTACAGTAACAATCGTTCATATTCATACTACTCTGACTATCTGGAAGACACACAAAGTTTGGAAAAACTCAGCAGAAGCCTTCGTTCGGTTGTTTGTCAAGTTATTTGCAATAGGTACTATAGTAATATGGCTAGTAAGTAGCCTTCTCTTTTGGATACCTGTGCCTGTCATACACCGGCTCCCATACCTTTTAGGCTTTGCTGTGAGATAGCAGGAATAAATACGTTACCCGTACATTCTCAAACGCATCCTTTGACGTGAAGTTTCATTACCATTAAAACCGACAGACTGCTGAGGAATGGGATTTGGTAATAGTGGTCCTGGGTTCGATACCCGGGTCGGGCAGTGTTGTAGGGTTTTCCGTTTTTAAACCTGGAATATCTCGGTAGCAGTCCGGAGTCTGAATTCGTGTCCGATTGATGGCAAATGGCTCGCCCCCTATTTGGGACTTAGGTTAACACAACTGGCGAGATGTGTGTATTGTTCAGGTATTCCTCTCTGCCTAACCGATACTATGTATTTTATGTTATCATGTGGGTTGTGTATTTTGTGTGTGTGTGTGTTGTGATTTGTGTTTTATGCTATTAATTTCGCTTCACAGCTTGGCATCCACCAGTTTTACGTCGCCAATGAGCCTCTTAGCTCTGCGTTCCACCGATTCAAGCGCGGCAAGTTGGTATTTAGCTGAGCCATCTCAAAGGTGGCGGCTTCAGACTACCCGTAACATCAGTCTCACATCTACCAATTATGATGAATGGAGCGAGCTCAACAAGCGTTGCTTAACTTTGAAGATCGACTCGTACGTCTGATAACATTATTATTCTATTTATTTATTTCATACACATATTATTTCCTTTTTTATATATTTCTTTAAAAACAATAACAATCATTTGTTGCCCCACTATAGGAATTACTCATTTACAACATATTAACATAACATACAACAATTCAACATACAAACTCACATACACAAACAGCCAGACCCGGAACAACTATCTGTTTGACATACATATTGTTTCGTACGGGAATCGAACCTGCGACACGCAGCGCAGCAGCTAATCGCTCAACCACTGCGCCAACCGTGTCGTAATTTTACCACAAAACATACCTGTACATAAAAGGTAAACAACAAGCATACTTTCTGAACGGGGGCTGTAAAGGCTGTTAATACCGGGCAACAAATAAACTCGTCTTATTACTTAATTTTATGCCCGCGCCCCGAGGCCTTAATGAGCGGGAGGCGAGGCGCCATTGTTAGCCGGAGATGTATTGTAAAAGAAACTTAAGTAAGTACGGTTATTAGAGAAAAAGTTTAAATAAAGTAACGAGCCGGAATACTGCTGTCTTTTTATTTTATAATGTATTGCATAACTATTTAACACCTCGGAAAAGAATGGTGATGTAGAAAATTCTTATATAAAGTTATTTTTGAAGTGAAAACTTCGTTAGTGGCGTTGTGCACTTTTTGGGATGGGTAAAAAATATTAAACTCGCGTCAGGACATGTGACCTGATCGAAAATTCGTAAGACGGAAGGAGAGTAGACCGCCAGCGCGGCGTAGAAGAGAAATAATGTCGCCCTCTCTTTCTACCATGCGGCGAAAATGTATGCCTCAATGCATGCCTATGCAATTCGTGCGAAATGATTCCCTAACCATTCTAAAATATCAAAAATGCACAACGTTAATGTTCAAGTTTTCACTTCTGCCGGCACTCCCGGAGTGCCGCCCGTTGTTTTTTTTTGTTGGTATTGATGTTACCATGATTCGACAATGCCAAGGTCGTTCAGTTGCGAAAAAGAGATGGTGCTATCTCTGTTTCTTTTTCTCACTGGAAACATGATAGCATTAAAATCTCATTCGAAATCTTATTACCTACAAAACCCGGACAAGTGCCTTTTAATTATTTTTCTTTTTTTATTATTTTGCCAGAACAGCAATAGAACCCCTTCTGTAAAACAACGTCAAAATGTCAATAGGGAATATGAATGATTTTTGTTTTTATGATCTAAACAGTTTATCTAGACCCTGACTGCTAAACCGGAGGTCGTGGGTTCGATTCCCACCCAGGACAAATCTTTGTGTGATGAGCATGATCATTTGTTCTGTGTCTGGGTGTAATTTGTCTATAATATGTATGTATTTAGAAATATAAGTATGTTTATCAGTTGTCTGGTTGCCATAGCACAGGCTCTGCCTAGTTTGGTATCGGATGGGTGCTTGTCGAGGCTCGTGGCTATTAAGCCATTGGCTGACACAACTATCGGTACAATGATTGCTGAGTCCACATCCCACATGTCGACAACCTCGCGAGCCAAGTCAATATATTTGATTTGCTTATCTTTCTCGGCTTTCACGAGGTTCTCGTCATGCGGAACGGTTATGTCTACAATCATTGCACGCCTCTCGATTCGGTCCACCACCACTATATCAGGCTTATTGGCAACAATAGTCCTGTCAGTGATGATGGACCGATCCCAGTACAATGTGATATTGCCATTATCGAGAACTGGGTCGGGCGCATACCTGTAGTACGGCACCTCCGATTCCACAAGAGAGTATTTCAGAGCAAGTTGCTGATGGATAATCCTGGCTACAAGGTTGTGCCTATGCAAGTATTCTCCGTTAGCTAGACGAGAACAACCAGAGACAATGTGGCGAATCGATTCTCCCGGACGGTGACATGCCCGACATATGTCAACCGTGCCGTCCTTCACAATAAATCTCCGGTAGTTATTCGTCATGATAACTTCGTCCATAATTGCACAGACAAAACCTTCGGTTTCTCCAAAGAGATCACCGAA
>NDFZ01005137.1:242536-264137 GCA_002192655.3 Mamestra configurata
TGTTACCTAGCTAAATTTACAAATTAAAGTATTTAAAAAGTGTTATTAATTACAAATCAAATATTGTGCGAAATTACATTACTTTTACTAAATTAAATCTAAACTTTATTGTAAAACAAATGTCACCGGAAGTCGTTACTGTGTGACGTTGATAGTTGTTTAAGCGTATAAATAGGCTCACTCTAGACGCAGAGCGCAGAGTATAAAATTGTATTTTGAACTGTGTGCATCTGGTTTTTAAAAACTAAGTTGTGTGAATCATTGTTGGTTGTGAGTTATAGTAAAAAGTGTTTATAAGATGTCTGATCGTTATCATTTGAGATCCCCAAGCCCTCCCGCTCTTACATACATAACTATGGTTTAAGAACTATATTTTCTCAAAAAGAATTACATTCACTTATATGGAAAAAAAACTTATTGCTAACTAGTTTTTCCGCAACTTCGTCCGCGTGGAATAGTTACTAGGGGCAGACATTTTTATTTTAAGATTATGAAGTTTAGAAAAGCTTCAGTCAATGCTACTGATATTTTTACAAATGTTCGACATGATTCTTTAAATTGGCATAACTCTTTTATTTATGAACCGATTGACATAAAACACATTGACACTAAATGCAAATTGAAGCTTACTACAATATATTTGTGAAAACCAAATCTAAATCGGATACGCCGTTTTTGAGATTAGCGTGCACAAACGCACAGACACACATACAAAAATTCTAACAATTATTGTTTTTGGTGCTGTTTGCGTTGATTAAGGTTCCAGTAATATTTTTTCTCAGATATCTTCCATGTACAGACAGCAATCCGTTACATTTTTATTAATTGTATAGATTAGAATATATTAGGCAACGCGACGGTTACAGAACAAAAATAGGATAGATTCCGCTAAAATTTGTTTCTAACTGCCTAATACATCGGGGAATACATGTGTAGTATTTATGTTTTAGGTATTTCAAGTCAAAATAAGTTTCTCTAAATACCAATATCACGTTACTTAACGTTTTTCCAAATACGCAAAATGGAATCCTACTAGCGATTTTTAACTGACTTCCCAAAGAGGAACTACTCAATTCGGTGAGTATTTTTTAAAATTTTCTTTCATGCATTGTCATCTTTAGGCAGTAACAACTATCAACATTAAACTTAATATAGGAAATTAATAAGTAACATTGTTTTTTATGAATATTTGTATGTTGTATTTTTCAATATTGTAGTATGTATGTTTCGATTAAGTACTGATCCTGTTACGAAACTGCTTTCTCTGATAAAGATACACTATCGTTAAGTACCACAGGCTACTTTTTATCCCGGAAAAAATCCTACGAGATGGACCCGTGGAGCAAAGCCACGGTAAACAGACAAGTACATGTTATAGAGCATCACCTGATCACTGACACAAGTTCCACTACACAAATCCTTTGAGTCGGCTCCGTACTCACGATTGAACGGAGACAGCGCTCAGATGAAACGCGAATACGTACTGGGAAGAAGTAGGGCGTTGGAGTAATCATGCCATGTCATTGGAATAATCATGCCTCACTTAAACTGGTAGGCAGTCGCTCTGTCTGCCAGGGTTGCGGAATTTGTTCGAAAGAGTCACCGCGGCCCTGGAACGCAAAGGGCTTTAGAAGGAACACGGATGGGTTTTAGTCAGTAAGAGTCTGACACGCCCTTCCGCTCCACCCAGAGCGGAAGAAGTCATTTGATGATTTCCCATCCTTAAAAAAAAAAAAGGCAGTCGTTCTGACGAAAATACTGGTATTCAGCTGCATGAAGGCCGCGGGAATCCACTTGATGCGAGGCGCACAGGACCGATGGGGCGACACTTGGGAGAAGCGTATATCCAGGAGTGGATGTGTTTTGGCTGAGATGATGATGATCAGTCACTGGGTTGAAGAGGTAAGATTGGCGGTCGCTTCATCTTAAATACTGGGATTCAGATGAGACTGGTTGGACTGGAAGTCCACCCAACTATTTTTTTCTGATTAGTTTGCTCTTGACTCTAGTCTAGGTCAGAGATGACAGAGACAAAGTCGACGATGGAGCGAACTTAGGTACCCAAAAGAAGCCTGTTCACATTGTTGGGAAAAGGCGAGCAGGTGATGACCAGTCAAACCAAAAGTGCTGAGATGCAGAGCCCTTTGGGTATGAGCACGTACAGCGCAATTATGTCATTATTAAAAGTTTAGATGTTTGGAGGGATGAATGTTTGTTACTCAATCATGTCAGAACGACTGAACGGATCTGGATGGAATTTGGCATAGAGATAGATTATAGAATTGAACAGCACATAGGCTTTTTATCTCGGGATTATGTTCCCTTGGGATAATTTCAGACAATAACGCGGGCGAAGCCGCTGGAAGAAGCTAGTCTACTACATCAGTAAAAAGAATATTCCAGAATACCTCTAGGTATACAGGTTGTTTTAGAAGTCATCATCATCATATCAGCCGAAAGACGTCCACTGCTGGACATGGGCCTCCCCCAAGTGTCGCCACAACAACCGGTCCAGTGCGTCTCGCATCCATCGGCTACCCGCGACCCTCACCAAGTGAACGCTCCACCTTGTGGGAGGCCTTCCAACGCTGCGTCTTCCGGTACGCGGTCGCTACTCCAGAACTTGTTTTAGAAGTCATATTGTAGTGCGATATTTAACCTTTTGAACGCCATTGTCACGTATAGATGACTAGCAAGCGCGCGCCCTGTAAGCCAAACGACATAAATATGTGACAAAAAATTATAACGAATTTGTGGCTTGGCGACGGGGGAAGCCGATGCGTTTATGTTCTGGCGTTCAAAAGGTTAAGGGTGAAGTACTGTATCTGATATACATTAACGATACAATTGCAGAAATTAAAAAAACCGACTACCAAAATGGCTTTTTATTGTTTATTTTTTTAAGGATGGGAAATCATCAAATCGTCTTCTCCTGTTGCGGCGGTTGGGGCGAAGTGCTTGCCTTTCCCTCGCGCGGCCCGCCTCCTCCTTCACTAGCATTACTGCTTCGCAGAAGGAGGTACCAAAATGGCTAAAAACTAAAAAAAAACACTTCAAAAGACGATAAGAAGAAGGAAGAATACTCCATGACTGTTATAATATATTTCTCTAAACACTTAGTGGGAACTATGACGCAGCATTAAGAGGACTTAGTCGTGAGGTCATTAACAGCCTCTGACGTCATTACGTCGGGAGGGGATCCGGAAATAGACAGTTTATTATTTTTCTTTCCTGCCGTAAAGGGAAGTAATAGAATATAAAAAGGTACTCATTGTATGATACTGATACAAATATGTTGCCTTGCTATTATTTATAAGGATTACTAGTTTTTGCTGTATGAGGAGCTCGTGGCCAAATAATAATAGCCGTACAGGTTTCAAGATTAAGCAACGCTTGCCGAGGTTGGTCTGTGGATGGGTGTCCATCTTAACATATCGAGACTCCTTCATGCCTCGGAAAGCACGTTAAGTCGTTAGTCCCGGCTGTCATTTGTAGATCTTGGGCAGTTGTTACGGATAGTCAGAAGCCAGTTAATCTGACACCAGTCTTGTCAAGCAGTACCGTGTTACCTAGTTAATGGGTTATGGAGATCTGGTAGGCAGCCGCTCTACGTAAAATACTGGTATTCAGCTGAATCCGGTTTGACTGGGAGCCGACCCCAATATAGTTGGGAAAAGGCTAGGCAGATGAGTTTTTGCTTCATCGGGATTTATACAAGTTGGAAACGTATATCCAGGATGAAAATTTTCCTTTGTTCTTTATTCAAGCCTTGGAAACACGCCGACGAAATTTTAAAAATATACTCAATACTCAATACTTTATTGCATTCCATAATGTAATGTACAACAGTTGGTAAGTCTTAAAGTAGAACCAATTATGGACCCTGTCGGGCACATCAAAGTTATAGTTATAGTTATAGAGGAGAGGATGAAGAGCGCTTATTGAAATAAGGGAAAGAAAACCTCAAAAATTTGGTATATAAGTAGGTATTAATTACATGTTCATATATATTCCTTTTATAGATATAAAGCTTCATTTTAAATTAACATATACTGAAGGCGAACATAACATTAAAGATATTGCATGGTAATTTTACGGTTTACTTCATGTTCATTTTATATAATATATATATTCAATAAAAATACATATTTACAGTTTCACTGAGTCTTGTGGAGAGTAATGTTATAGTATTTGCATATATATATATATATATTTATATATATAATTTTATGTAGAATTGTATAAAATTTATATATTTTTTGTAAATTCATTATTAGTCATTATACTTATGTCATTTTTAATAGGTAGACATGTGTAAAATTTTGCCTCTTGGCGACATTGATTAAGATATACAAACTGTCTCCTTGTACAGTCGGTCCCTCATTTTATTTTATTTTAAAGTGAAACTTTTATTATATCGTCTCAAATTTTTTGGTCTGTGTATCGCATGTCGCGTGACGGTCGGCCGCGGAGTAGGGATGAAGTGAAAGGCGCTCGTCAGAGCAGCCGAGGCCAATATGGCGGCGTCTATAGTTCCATCAGCTGACCGTGTAGTGTATAGACTATTACTCATTTGTGCCAGTGCTCCACGCTAATTTGTTTGTTTTTGTCAGTGTTTTTTAATACCCTTATACCCTAATACCCTTATAATGTGAAAAAAAGTTTCACTTTTACCGTGGTTTCATAAAACCACACAAACCTTTTTATTTATTTGGCTCACCAACAATTTTTTTTTTTTTTATATCTTGGGACAACTCACACACGGTCATCTGATCCCAAACTAGGCAGAGCCTGTGCTATGGCAACCAGACAACTGATAAACATACTTATATATTTCTAAATACATACATATTATAGACAAATTACACC
Source organism: Mamestra configurata (assembly GCA_002192655.3). Lineage (NCBI taxonomy): Eukaryota > Metazoa > Arthropoda > Insecta > Lepidoptera > Noctuidae > Mamestra > Mamestra configurata. Next base: position 247,406 of record NDFZ01005137.1, read on the forward strand.
CAGACACAGAACAAATGATCATGCTCATCACACAAAGATTTGTCCTGGGTGGGAATCGAAACGACCTCCGGTTTAGCAGTCAGGGTCACTAACCACTCGACCAACAGGCCAGTCAAATTGAATACACGTGTACAAGGATGAGATACATCAAATAAACTGATAGACCAGTGTACCAATTTTTTACAGGTAAGCACATCATGCGTTACATTATTGTCGATTGATGCTGAACAATTTGCACAACACTTAAAATTAGGTGAGTTCTGAGTTACTCACCGAACATTATTATGACCTATAACTAGATTATCATTAGTCATGACTGAGGATCGTGGTCACTGGACCCCTTAAGCGGACAATCTGTCTCCATCGATTCCGGTCCAAAGTTGCCATCACCACCTGCTGGAATTAGCTTGAGGACGTAGCTTCTTTCACTTGGTCCGATCATCGTGTTGGCGACCGGCCTCGTGCTCTCTTTCCTTCGGTATTGCCAAAAATTACCAGTTTTTCAAGGCTGCTCTCTCTCAAGGCTAATCTCCCCTTCGCATTATGTGACCAAAATAGGTATACTATATACCTATTTTGGTCACATAATGCAAAGGGGTCAAAATACGCTGTAAGCAAACTGTAGACAATCAGGTCTTGTTATGACTGGCCTGTTGGTCGAGTGGTTAGTGACCCTGACTGCTAAAGCGGAAGTCGTGGGTTCGATTCCCACCCAGGACAATCTTTGTGTGATGAGCATGATCATTTGTTCTGTGTCTGGGTGTAATGTGTCTATAATATGTATGTTTTTAGAAATATATAAGTATGTTTATCAGTTGTCTGGTTGCCATATCACAGGCTCTCCCTAGATTGGTATGGGATGACTGTGTGTGAGTTGTCCCCAGATATATTTATTAAGAGATATTATTATATTAAGAGATATTGAGTAGGATAGGACAGACACATTTGTGCGTTTGGCTGTCCATGGGATTCGGAGCATTCGCCTCCAGCACCACATTTCGAATGTGATTATAGTCTGTCTTTCTCTTGCTCGGATTGTCCACGTCTCAACTCCATACAGGAAAATTGGGAACTCCAGTGGTCTGACCAAACGGGCTTTGGTAACTTTCACACTTACATTATTTTATTTACAAAGATATTTACAACTGTTTTAATAAATACTGAACTAACTATATACACTATAAATAAAAAAAACTCCTAACTAAATTAACCCTAAAATATGTCGTCAAAAAAATCATCCGCATCGCTGTCGACTGGAAGTGTACCCAAAAGACTGGCGGCATTGCCACGTTGTATGGCAATGTTTATCCTTGGATTACTTGATATAGTTCAACAGATTTCATTAATAAATTATATTTTATTAGATACTAAAGCTAACCTGGATTGTCCCACTGCTGGGCAAATGTCTCCCTCAATTTTGTCCATTATTCCCGGTGCTCATTTTTAAGGAAAACAAACATTCCTACCAATAGATGGTATGTGATGGTATGTTTTGTAACTTTTAAAGGGAGGAAACTATCCTACGCAAAAACAAGAATGCTGTAGCCGCGAGCCTACTGACATCAACAGGGTTACATCCAAAATCCAGACTATAAAGAAAGATAAGAAAGAAAGAAAGAATAATACAAACCTATGCTTATAAAAGCATTTATGCTGACTGACTATCAACGCACAGCCTAGACTACTAAGCGTTTTTTTTTTAAAGATGGGAAATCATCAAATGACTTCTTCAGCTCTGGGTGGAGCGGAAGGGCGTGTCAGACTCTTACTGACTAAAACCCATCCGTGTTCCTTCGAAAGCCCTTAGCGTTCCAGGGCCGCGGTGACTCTTTCGGACAAATTCCGCAACCCTGGCAGAAGATTACTAAGCCTAGAAAGCTGATTTAAGGTTCGTTTTATAACGTAAGTATCCGCTAAGAAAGTATTTTTGGAAATGTCAACTTTAAATCTTTATTTTATGAAGCCGACATCTACGTGAACGTATCGCTTGCATCGAAGAAAGAAATTTACGAAACTAATAGTTGATGAATGCTATTACGCTGTCAGTGAATTTTTGAATGATAGCACCCTATGACATTGCTCCGTAATATTTTATTTAAGTAAGTAATTTAGTAAGTCTAGTAAGGAGGAGCTCGTGGCTAAATAATAACAGCCGCATGGGTCGATCTTTAAGGTTAAGTAACGCTTGCCGAGGTTGGTCTGTGGATGGGTGACCATCTTAACATACCGAGACTCCTCCGTGCCTCGGAAAGCACGTTAAGCCGTTGGTCCCGGCTGTCATTTGTAGATCTTTGGCAGTCGTTACGGAAAGTCAGAAGCCAGATAATCTGACACCAGTCTTGCCAAGGAGTACCGTGTTACCCAGTTAATGGGTTGTGGAGGTCTGGTAGGCAGCCGCTCAACGTAAAATACTGGTATTCAGCTGAATCCGGTTTGACTGGAAGCCGACCCCAATATAATTGGGAAAAGGCTAGGCAGATGATGAAGTAAGTAAGTAATTTATTTATTTGCGTAAATAAGGTACAGAAAGTTCTTAAGCAAAATAATTACAGATCTCTTATTCTGCCTGTAATTTCGGCGTGCAAAATAGTCATAGAAGTTAATTACATCATTTCAAGTCAAAATTTGTGCAAGCAGTCAAAGTTAATTAAAATGAATTGATATGAATTAAAAATAAATTAAATTATCCACATACCGGTTTACAACTTATGTATAATCTAAAAACTCAGGTACACTGTAAAATTTGTTGAATTCTAATTTGATGTATATGTGACTATGACTATTTTTTTTCCGGTGAATTTGACTTTTAAGAATATGACATTAAAAACTGATTACCTGACATTTATTGATTAAGATAGAGTTGCAATACTTATGATTATTAAAGTGCTTAATGTTGCATGCCATACAGTAGAATGTACTGGATCCAATTGTTTTTCCCTTTACACCATCAAAACTCTAATTCTGATCAACTAGAATAACAACATAGTTTGTCACAGAAAACCATAAAAAACACTATGAGACCGTTTGCCACAATTAGCTGTCGCACTTGCAAACTCTACCCATACTATGCTAAAATCCCATATCACTTACCGTATTACCACCGAACACATAGACTTACAGCCAGGAGCAAGTGTATGTTACTTTTATAACTTTAAGACGGTCATAAAATTATCGCCAAGTCCCAGGGAGCGAGTCTCCGTTAAAACTTCACAATCACTTAGATTTAGACTTGAGGCATGAAGTTTTTAGCTGGAGATACTTCACTGAATAATTTCATACTTTAGTTAGGAGTTGTGGGAGACTTTCACGTTTATAATGGCTTTATTAAAGAGGAAGGATCATTTCAATTCACTTTTAATAGACGATGCAGCAAAGGAGTGGAACTCTCTGTCTGCCTGCGTCTGTGTTTCCGAACGCATAAATTTACAAAATTAGAGTGAACAGGCTTCTTCTGGGTAAGCTCGCTCCATCGTCGACTTTGTCTCTGTCATCTATGACCTAGACTAGAGTCAAGAGCAAACCCATTTTAAATTAAAAAAAAAGGTAGAGAATATGCCTGGAACAAATATTAATTGAGAAACAAAATCCAAATTGATCGAAAAACAAACGAGATATAACTATAATAAACATATATGTGTCCCTCGTGTGGAATAGCCGTTTTCTATGGCAGCTGTACGGGCGCTAGAGTTAATTTTCTTTTTCTAACTGTCAATTTTGAAGCTTTATAACTTCATCACTGATTAGCCACGTATCATCCAAATCATATGAGATGTAAAGAGGTTACAACGAGACAGATAAAGTTATTTTCACATTTATGAATCACTAGCTGCGCCCCGCGGTGTTACCCGTAAGTAGTATATGTGTTCATCCAGGGTGTCAGCTTCCTGCATACCAAATTTTATCAAAATTGGTCCAGCCATTTGCGCGTGACGAAGTAACAAACATACACACACACAATCTTTTGCCTTCATAATATTATAGTAGGCGCCAGATAATCGTGGAATAACGGTCATTGACCCACCTACAATTATTGACATTTTTAATTTGAAAAACGGAATTAATGACACAAAACTGTCCCGAATCATCATCTCTCGTGATCCTTAACATTGTCTAATAATGAAAAACGATTCATATTTAATTGTTCAGGTACCTATGAACAGTTATTAGGGAAAGGTCAATATACTTTATTCCACATTTATCTGGCGCCTACTATAGTGTGATTAGAATTGATTATAGTATTATGTAAGAACTAGCTTTTGTCGATTTCATACGTGCATATGCCGTTTTTTTCGTTCCCGAAGGAATTTCGGGAAATCCTCTCTTAGTCCTCTCCTACACTATTCAAGAAACCTCCATGCCCGATTTCAGCTTCCTCCGATCAGTAGTTTCGGCTGTGCCTTGTCTGTCAGTCACTCCGTCACCAGTAACGGAAGAGTTTTACTTGCAAACACATACAACTTATGACTGGCCTGTTGGTCGAGTGGTTAGTGACCCTGACTGCTTAACCGGAGGTCGTGGGTTCGATTCCCACCCAGGACAAATCTTTGTGTGATGAGCATGATCATTTGTTCTGTGTCTGGGTGTAATTTGTCTATAATATGTATGTATTTAGAAATATATAAGTATGTTTATCAGTTGTCTGGTTGCCNTTTGAAAATGTTTTTCTACTCGGGTTTGCTCCCGGTGGTTTTTCCTTGCTCCCGCCCTGAGACCCTCAGGGAAAAGGAGGTTCGGATCCCCTGCTAACTGGTAACAAATACTGTGCCCCCCAGTACTTTGCTCAAGATGGTAACTGTGTGTATAGCTGCTTGCTTCTGTAGAACATGTATGTTTATGCCTGCATCTAATTTATCACAATATCTGTGTATGCTCTTTGCTACAATTCCTGTCGCTCCTATTACTACCGGTATGACTTCTGTAGGTGTGTTCCATAGTCGTGTTATTTCTGTTTTAAGTAGGTGGTATTTGCTCAATTTTTCAATCTCTTTAGGGCCTATGTTATAATCTGATGGTACTGTGATGTCTATTAAATATGTTTTATTTTCTGTTTTGTTAACGTAAATTATATCCGGTCTATTATGTGTTACTGTGACATCTGTCTGAACTGGAATCTCCCACATTAACTTTGCTGTTTCATTTTCTTTTATCTGTGGCTGGGTTAAGGCTTCTTGCCACCAGAGGCTAGCTATATTATATGATATTATATTATATTATATTATATTATATTATATTATATACTTCTCTGTACTTTCATACAAGTTTTGTTACATTAGCGAGCCCCATCACTTGCAAGAAAACTTCAAAAAATTCAAATTAGGTCAGTAGCATCAATACGTGTATATCACCGCACATGTTCAGCCCTAATCCCTTCTCACAAAGGGAGGGCTTCCCTCACATTATTTAGATAAAGCCCTCCATCCCTCAGCTGTTGTGCTATTAAGCTGTAGTAATGAGTTGACATGTTCATTATAATGTAATTAATTATAACTGTATTAAGTCTTTGTTGTCGGCTAAGGCGTAAGTGATATGTGGTGTATTGCTGTGCGGTTGTTCGAGGTTATAGTATCGGACTATGGTCCATACTGATATTATAAACGTGAAAGTAATTCACGGATTCTAAAGGACTCACCAGAGTATGGGCAGCAGCATTCTCTGTACGTTGAAACAGCTACACTGCGACCGCCGCTCGCCTGCCAAACGTGGCGATTATGGCAAAACCCCTTTGGGGGAGGCCTATGTCCAGCGGTGGATGTCCTGCGGTTGATATGATGATGATGATGAATATAATTCTGTATGCCTATATGTCTGTTTGTTTCCTCCTCACGTCTTAACGGATTTAGATAAAAATTGGCACACGGGTTGTCCATGTCCTGGAATAGAAGATACGATACTTCCACTAGTGAGAGTGTTCTCTTGCGATAATATTTGACTTTCGCGTAAGTCAAGCCGCTGGCATTGGGTAGTTTGGGATATTGATAGACCATTTCACTTATATTACAAGCTAGGGGTCTGTAAGTCTGGGCACGCCACAATTGCACCGGTAAGGCCCCTCTTTGAGGAGTGGCTGGAGAGGCGTCACGGCGTCCTCACCTTCCGCCTGACGCAGGTACTCATCGGACACAGCTATTTCGAGAGGTACCTGTTTCGGATTCAGCGCGAGGACACGCCCGGGCGCCAGCACTGTGGGGATCGCCCGGAGGACATGGTGGAGCATACGTTGGAGGTCTGCCCTGCTTGGGCTGAGCACAGTGGTGTCCTCGTCGAGGCGATCGCCGGCGGCGACCTCTCGCGACCGGCCCTGGTTAAATCCATGGTCCGGAGCGAGGAGGCTTGGGAAGCGGTCACCTCCTTCTGCGAAGCAGTAATGCTAGCGAAGGAGGAGGCGGTTTAAGTCAGTAAGAGTCTGACACGCCCTTCTCTACCTAGAGCGGAAGAAGCCATTTGATGATTTCCCATCCTTAAAAAAAAGGGGTCTGTAAGTCAAGAGTGAATAAGTATACAAGCGTGCTCCATCGTCAGCCTCATCATAGCTTTCCATCAAGTGAGATTGTGGTCAAACGCGAGCCATGTTCGCGCGCGTCATGTTCGTGAACGGGCGCCGTCAGTTGAGACTGGTCATTTCTTAACTGCCACTGGCTTATTTTAATCGTTATATTTTGAAGTGTTGTAATAATCTTTTTTCTTCTTTGCATTGTTCTTACATGTAGAAGCTCTATTAATACTTTCTCTATGTCTATCGGGTTTCGAGCTGTTTCTTTTACTGAACTTAAGTACATTGAAAAATATACTTCACATTTTCTAAAAAGCAAAAAAATATAGTTTGTCATCGTTTGAGCTAAAGTTATGAAACCTGTGGACAGATGGTGCCTTTTTAAATAACTTGAGAGACCCTAAAGTCCAAAAAATATTATAAAAGTTCTCAGCCGACGTTTTGGAACTTTTCAATTTTATTTATATAATTTATGACAAAAAGGGGTGAACAGTATATAATGCCATTATTCGGTTAAAGCCCTATTACTCTCATATAAAGTGTGAAATATTATTATAATAAGTAACTCTGTTAAAATGTGAACGTTTCTACATCAAAAAGTTATTTTTTACTAAAAGCATCGTGGTTAATTAGTCTGATGGGCTTACGTTCATTTTTAGGAATCCATACCCGAAGGGGAGCAACTAAATCCATTAACTGAGTCTTCGCGGTCCGTCCGTGCGTCTATCTGTCTGTCAGTGGGCTGTATCTCATGAACAGTGCAGTGCTGTGCAGTGCAGTGCTGCTATAATAAGAAATTATAGAATAGAAACGTGTTTTTCTTTGTTTATGGCACGGAACCCTCGTATACGAGTCCGACTCGCACTGGGCCGTTTTCTTTAACATTAAAATCTTTTAAAAATGACCATGTAAGTAAATATCATCTCTGAAGTTATTTATTGTGGCCAGTAGTTTAATTTTCTCGGTTACTGACTGCTTTGGATTTGATGTAAATGATTAATGATATTTATTTTGTAAGTAGGTTAAAGATAACACTTTTACACGTCAATTTTATTGGGATTTTTTTAAACTACATGAGGCCGGTGTTTCCTAGCTGACTACCCGGAAAAGAAACACCGAAACAAACTCAGAGTTCAGTCTCTTTTAAAGTCCATACAATCGTACTGGTCAAATCATATGAGAACCATGGAGGTTAATGTCTGAAGTGGTCTTTTGATGAAAGTACCACACAGATTTGAGTGGACTTGTCCAGACAGTGTAAGCATTTATCAGTTATCGTGTAGCTCAAACTTAGAACTTTAAGGAGCTCGACGATTTGACGAACAATACCAAAGTAAGAACTCAAACTGCCAGACTAACATGAAATGAAATGAATCCCTAATATTGCGATCGTGAGATATGATCTAAGTAATCCTTTCTGTAAACTCTTCATCGCAAAATCAAAAGTCATTTATTCAAATTAGGCTGAATGCCATCACTTTTTGAACGTCAAAGTTCTACATAAAGACAGTCCCCCAAAACGCCCGCCGTCACCGTCACCACTTCTTAGCCTATGCAATAACATTATCTCGATGAAATGACATTCAGAAATATTAAATTTGCTCGCAATAACATGATACAGTCATGTCATCATTCAACAACATGAATGTCGCCAATTTTCAACATGCAATTTTTCAATAATCCGTAACAATTTCGTGTAGGTGCATGTAGTTCGAATCCATTGTCAGACTAATTTATTAATTCAACAGAATGAAGCGTTTTCACAATAACATGTTCAATTTATGTGTCCACTACTGAAATAACAATAGGTTTTAACCAGTCCACGGGGCCGCGTTCTGAGGGCGAAAATGGTAACTTTTAATGGGCCCACCGGGCGAACAATTTTGTGCATTTTGGAACAAATCCAACTTATATACAAGTTGTATTCGAAACTTTGCAATATACATTATACATTTACGGTTTTCCGTGTAAAACGTTTATTTGTATTAGGGTTTATTTATTTATTAACACTTTACGCACACAAATGTACAGAGGCGGACTTAATGCCATAGGCCAGGGATGGCGAACCTATGGCACGCGTGCTAGTCGTGGCACGCAGCAAAATAATTTGGGGACGCCTATACAAGATTACTTAGCATCTTGAATGATTAGCAACAACAGAAATCATGCTGAACTTTAAATTTTATTTGAAGAAACGCAAAGCGGATTGGCATTAAGATTCCTTTATGAATTTATAGTTACAAAAAAGAGTTAAGTTAATAGCGTCTAGTGTTATTTTTTGTCCATTGAATCACCAAGTCAAGATTTTTGCCGGCACGTTATGGCAAAAAATCGCTAAAAAAGGTTCGCCATCCCTGCCATAGGCATTCTCTACCAGTCAACCTTTGGGTGATGCAGAGAATGGTGGTAGGTGCAATATGGTGGATAAAAAGCGATTGATATTTAATTAATACATACAAACATTTAAATAAATAAAACGAATATATAAACTACACATACAATACAAATATTTAATAAATACTCAAATTAACAAGATAAATAGATGTAATAATAATTTGAATAGATGTATATTTATTTCGTGGACGGTCGGTGATATATTCGTTTCAAAATCTCGCCGTGAGTACTTCAGCGCAGCTAGCTGTCAATCATAGCTTCAGGTGGAATGACAGTTCAAGTCAAGCTCTCTTTGCTTAAGCATTCACTGTGAGGTGTTTACAGAGAAGAACGGTTGATATTCGTATTCTGCCATCGCCATTCGATATTGCCAAACACTGTTCGAGAATCCTCTTCGTGCACATGAGGCTGCAGTTATCAAATTTCAGCCGCAAGTTATATGTGTACTATACTCTATCCGTTTAGGTAGTTAACTAAAGGTAAACAATCTTGATGTGTCTTTTTACACAAATTCATATTAAACAAATAAACTACTTTTCAAACTTATGGTTCAATTGATTAAGTATTCGTTACTGTTGTATTTACTTTGGTTTTTACTTGCATTTTATTTTTAAACTGAGTTTTTAAGTAAAAAGTTACATCAAGATTGTTTACCTTTAGTTAACTACCTAAACGGATAGAGTATAGTGTTAGGTTACATTGAGCTCGGAATACTGTGTTGATGCTTCTGATTTTGTCCAAGTTACAAAATCAGAAGCATCAACACAATATTACAATATACATGTTACAAAATCACAATATTTAGTTACAAAATGGTAAAAAGTGGCAACGTGCGGCCGTTTTGAAAGACTCTTTATGTAGGGGTAATAAGGTAAATATCTTCATTTATTAAGCTATCAACCTGTTTTCATAAAAAGGCAAAAAACTTTCATCAAAAAGTATTTAAACCTTTTTCACAAATATCTTCGGTACGATTAAGGCGCTCAGTTTCCTAAGTCGTACCTCCTATCGCCTAAGTCGTACTTAGGGTAAAAAGTTAGAAATAACATATTAAAGCATATCATTTTCTACTCCTCTTTGCAGTGAAATTAAAAAAAATGTATACAGGAAACGAATATAAATTCTTATTAAAATTGCTCAAATTAACGTATAAAAAATAGTTGGTTCGTGCGTGGTGGTCTTTATATTAGTTTTATGGGGGGAATTGGTTACGTACTAGTGTGATAACCAAATCGACCTGTAAAGGATTTGGTTAGCACACTGTTTTGAAGTTCTCAAAACTTCAATCTAAAATTATTTGAATAACCTAAAAAAAATCTGCTGTTTGATCATGCTTGATTAAGTCATAAAGTATCATAAAAAAAGATAAAAAAAAATACTTGATCATCATGGGAGATCATCAAAAGACTTCTTCCGCTCTGGGTGGAGCGGAAGGGCGTGTCAGACTCTTACTGACTAAAACCCATCCGTGTTCCTTCTAAAGCCCTTTGCGTTCCAGAACCGTGGTGACTCTTTCGAACCAATTCCGCAGCTTGGCTTGGCTTGGCTTATAAAAGGTACTTATTAAAGGTCTATAAAACAGTTTCTCAAGTTAGTTAATGTAGGTAAATATATATCAGAACTGACCTTTATACTTTAACAAATTTGAAGTACCTACAATTTTATACACCTTTGCTACCTGTTAACAGCCAAAGCCACCATGATCCAAACTTTATAGTCGGGGATTGATCTTACCTGGGACATACTTTTAAAAAATAACGAAGTTCTGATCATCGCGGCCTCTTAGAATATTACGGATAAACAAGGAAATTTAATGAAATTGGGCATAAAAACTAATTGATATTTTATTTTCCTGACTTCCGGCGGGTTGTCTACTCATTTTCGCTTAGTCTGATAGTTAAACTGATAGTTCAAATTTATTTATTTATATACTCAATACTCAATACTTTATTGCATTCCATAATGTAATGTACAACAGTTGGTAAGTCTTAAAGTAGAACCAATTTTGGACCCTGTCGGGCACATCAAAGTTATAGTTATAGAGGAGAGGATGAAGAGCGCTTATTGAAATAAGGGAAAGAAAACCTCAAAAATTTGGTATATAAGTAGGTATTAATTACATGTTCATATATATTCCTTTTATAGATATAAAGCTTCATTTTAAATTAACATATACTGAAGGCGAACATAACATTAAAGATATTGCATGCTAATTTTACGGTTTACTTCATTCTTGTAAATTCATTATTAGTCATTTTACTTATGTCATTTTTAATTAAATAATTGGAATAATTTTAATATTTTTTTAAGAGACTTAGAATTAAGAATAAAATAAAGGCAGTTATAGCAGTTAAAGTTATTATTGTAGTTAAAAAGTGTATTTAAAATTTATCTTTTAAGTATTCGTCAATAGTGTAGTAGCTTTTGTCTATGAGAAAACGTTTTAATTTATTGATAAAGATATTATTTATATTTGTATTTTTTATGTTTTCAGGTAATTTATTGTATATTTTTATGGACATAACAAACGTACTAGAGGACTGCATTTTTAATCGTGAAGTTGCGTAATTTTTAATTAAAGAATTTACGTAACGCCGTGTTCGAAATTTCAACAGAATCGGTCCAGTGGATTCGGAGAAAATTGGCTGTGGCAGACGGACAGACATACAGCCAAACAGACAAACACCCAAGTGATCCTATAAGGATTTCGTTTCTTACGGATGTACGGAACCCTCAAAACCATTACTACAATTCACCATTAAGGAAGAAGTGACGGATAGCTAACATTATTCTTTCATTCATAGCCTGAAGAGTACTTTATTAAGTTATTCCAGCTTCCAGCAGCTGTGGGAACAAAAGGGACTGTTTCATCTTAGTTCAGTGCTCCAATAGAGAGGCTTAGGACTGTAATTAATCATAGGCTTTAAGAGATCATTGTCCTAGACGATTAAGAAGATGATCACGTCACGAAATTGACCTTTTGTTATGTCTTAGGCCTCGAGCAGAGTGAGAGAGGACTTGCGCAGTGGCGACCGCGGACGCGATATACAACGTGAAACAGAATAAACGCAATACCTCTTAAGGGGTAATTGTACTCATCATTATGAACAACTTTTACTATGGGACCAACCAAAAAGAATCATTTTTTCAATACATTTTGTCGAGTTATGCGCACAGAAATGTATAGGGGAGTCGATTTTTTTTTCGCGATTTTCGTGTTTGTCCGGTAGTAAAAGCTGTTCATAATGATGAGTACAATGACCCTTTAAGAGGTATTGCGTTTATTCTGTTACACGTTGTATAAGACACACGTGTGTGAAGCCGCCGTTTGCGTCCAGTCCATACTGCAGTGGCTAATGCCGGAAAGGCGGAAATACGTCAATATTCGAATTCCAGATTATAAACTAATTTTGGAACAACCAACTCTATGTCATATGTGACCATATTTTGCCCATAATACATAATGGTCACTTTCTATCTATCTAGCTTCTTTCCAAATAAAATTGGGTCAGCTTCCAGTCTGACCGGATGCAGCTGGGTATCAGTAGTTTGCAAGAAGCGACTGACCATCTGACCTCCAAAACACAAAAGGTTATTTAAAAATCAACTTACAATATCAAGAAGAAGTATCGATTAACGTAAGGGACATTTACCCAAAATGCCAAAATTTCCCTTACGTTAATTTATATTTCTGGTATCGAAATACAACGCTTAATAATTATAAATTAGTATAGCCTCAACGCAAACGCACCCGCGTTAGCCACCGCTCGTTCACTCTGGACGAGCACGTTTGCACACAGAGTTTGTATTACAGTTGATATTATTTACTCTTGAATGGGATTTGTTATCATGGTAGTTATTAGAACAGTCATGGAAAGGCCTTCTTCGTGCAGAAAAATAATGAACAAGGCTTACGTTTTATTTTTGGCAAAAGACTGCCTATCTATTCTCAAACACTGCAACTATTAAGAGCTTGAATCAACAGAGGTGATGAAAAAACCGGGCAAGTGCGAGTCGGGTTCCGTACCATAACACGTTTCTTGTTTGAATAGGGAGCTCTTCAAACAAGAAACGTGTTATGGTACGGAAATTTAATTTTTAATTGAATTTAATTTATATAATTTGTTGATATAGCGGCAATTGAAATACACACTCTGTGAAAATTCAATTGTCTACCTAACACGGTTCTTGAGATACAACCCGCTGACAGACAGACGGGCGAACGGACAGCGGATTCCAGCGGAGCCCTTGGGGATTGAACCCTAAAAAGCGCCGAGACGTTGAAGCTGATTCGGAGGTAGAGGTCAGATCATTTGTTAAATGATTTAAAGGTGTTTTAAGAAGGCAATATTTAGGCGGAAATTATTTTCAGCTAGTGTTGCGGAATTTGTTCAAAAGGGTCACCGGCCCTGGAACGCAAAGGGCTTTAGAAGGAATACGGATGGGTTTTAGTCAGTAAGAATCTGACACGCTCTTCCGCTCCACCCAGAGCGGAAGAAGTCATTTGATGATATCCCGTCCTAAAAAAAGGGCAGATAGGTTTTGGCTTTATGTAAAAAACAAGTACTCAGCTGCGTCCGGTTAGATTGGAAGCCGACACCAAGGTCTAGTGAAATAGGTTCGGCAGATGATTGAGTAGTATGGTGGTAGGTTCTGTATGGTGTCGGACGTAAAAGAATAACACTATCCCATCATACCCCGTGGGTGTCGTAAGGGGCGGCTAAGGGACTCACCAGAGTATGGGCAGCAGCATTCTCTGTCCATTGCAACAGCTACACTACAATCGCAAACCGCCTGCCGAGCGTGGCGATTATGGCAACCCAATATTTGTCTCTTAAGTGGCTTCCGAGCTTCTCTTGTTTGTGTACCAAGTGTGATTTATGTTGTCGACTGTCTTTTGTTTTCTTCGTTTTTGGCGGCACGTCGGTGATTTCCCGGCTGTCAAGATTTTGTTCTTTATTTGTAAGATTTGCAAAAACTGTTATTGATGCAATTAAAAAGGATTTTTGGTTCGATGGAATAACTATGTAGTTTTAACGACTACAGTGGGAAGCGAATTTCCAATCAACACTTAAATTAGGCATCCGTTCAGTAACAAAATAGATTTTTGATGAAACTCATAATAATAATTTCGTGACAGTTCTTATTTTTTGACCTGATGAGCCGTCGCGGGTAGCCGATGGATGCGACACGCACAGGACCGGTTGTTGTGGCGGCACTTGGGGAGGCCTATGTCCAGCAGTGGTGGACGTCTTTGGGCTGATAAGATGATGATGATCGAGTAGTATTGGTCACGTGTGACAACTGCGTGTTTGCGTTTCAAGTGGTGTGGTGTGTCTCCTCTAGTCCCCTCTACTTATTCCCCGGGAAATATTTTTTTGACTTGACAACGTCTAATAAATCGATGAACGCCAGCTGCACGTACGAAAAAAGAAGACTCATTGTAACGTTACGCTCATTGTATCATTACGATCATTTCATCAATGTTTTGTTATGACGTTGTCACGTTAAACTATCGTCCGTAAACCGACTTTACAGGCAGCCAATTTTTTTTGTTGAGGATGGGAAATGATCAAATGATTTCTCCTGCTCTGGACGGATCGGTAGGGAGTGTCAGATAAACCACCCGTGTTCCTTTAAATGCCCTTTTCGTCTCAGGGCCGCGGTAACTCTCTCGAACAATTCCGTATCCCTGCCAACCCAGGTAACCTATGTTAAAAATTATGTTCACCAAATTCTGCATCTGTATCTCCCAGCCATAATATGTTATCTGTGACAATGGACACATGATGTATCGGTGGCGCACTGTGCCCGTATTTTAATGTCCTCTGTACGGGCAGTCGGCCAGTGATTAATCATTTTCGGGCCCAACCTTTGACCTTTGTCCTTCCCGTGGAGGTTATACCGTTCTTTGCAAGGGACATATTTATGGGAAAGATAAAATGGGGCTCTCAAATCATTGTACTTTTACTAGGACTTTTTGATGCATTGTTTTTGGGAATGAAGATTTATTTTAATCTAAAGATTCTTGTTTTACGAGTACTCGAATATATCATAAAAGTTCATAGATTTTCAAAGTTGAATTACCAATTTGTCGTGAAAGGAAATAATTATCTATTCAATCAATCAAAAACTTTATTTCCAAAAGTCGAGTCTATATGGGTTAGTAGCGAGTACTTAGGAGCTTTGTTAGTACCACTTTACGAGAAAACAGTTCTAATTATTATTATTAAAAATCAATTACTCTCTCTCCCTCTCTCTCTCTTCTTCTTCTTCTCTTATTATTATTGTATATTGTTCTATTAATTACACTTAGCGTTATCGATAATACCTAAAGTACCCATAACAGATTTTTGTAAATACCTAACTTGGACCAAATGACTTTTGCATGATCAATCAATGCAGACGTTCCTTGTTTTTCTAACCACGAAACGGCATGGCATTTGCCAAGTCTCTCCATACATTCTTTTCCCGCTCCGTCTTGAAACAACCTTCATGATACCTGGGAATATTGGTGATAATTATATTCATTCGATTTGTAATGCGGAATCAAGATGATCTCATTCCTCGCGTTAATATGTTACTCTTTGCCAGATTCTATCACACACATCTGCGTAATCTTCCACTTTTCCTCGCCATCACAAACAGTCTGGAACCTCAGCAAAAAATCACAGACTTAAGAGTCCGTTAACGCAATAATGAGGGGAAGTTGGGCATCCACCTCGTCGGAGCAATTAGGACAGATGTCTCGTCTACTTATTTACGTTGACCTAATCTTATTTCAACTTAATTTGGGTACGAATTTCCACCAAAATATGTTAATTTGTATTGAATTTGGGAGGACAGGCGATTAGGTGAGTTGCGTACTGGAAGAGGAAGCGATGCCAATAAACAAAAAATACTCCGCAAGTAACGGTTATTTATGAGTTCGTTCGTATGGAGGTACGTATGGAGGTTCGTATGGAGCTCGCCTTTGTACATGAACTATTTAAATCACTGTGAATTAATATAAGCTGTTATGGTGTACAATAAAGAATTAAAGAGGTATTCTTCTTTTTGACACAGCAACAGGTGAATATTTTGGTTAGTTCGTGTCATATCAAAGCAGTTGATTTATCTACATCTATGTATGTATATACTCATAATATTATAAGTGCGAAACTACTCAATCACGTCAGAACGGCTGAACGGATCTTGAAATAATATTGGCACAGACGGATGATATTTGGCACAGAAGTAGATTATAGTCTGGAATAACACCGAGGATACTTTTATCCCGGGAGTATGTTCCTTGGGATAATTTTAAACATTCACGTGGGTGGCAGCTAATATGCTATAAATACTGTGCGATGAACTTTTTTGTTTTTTTTTTTCTTTTAAATTAACATTATAAGTTTTAAAAATGTTTGCTTAATTGTTTCTTTGTAGGAAGTTAAACTCCGTAAGTGTTTATTTGACTACGAATTGTATTACACTGAAAGCTACACTATCGTCAAGTGCCGTAGGCTACTTTTATCTCGAAATAATGCACGGAAGCTAAGTCGCGGGAAAAAAAAAACATATAGAACAATATAAGTACAGATGGGAAATCATCAAATGACTTCTTCCGCTCTGGGTGGAGCGGAAGGGCGTGTCAGACTCTTACTGACTAAAACCCATCCGTGTTCCTTCTAAAGCCCTTTGCTTTCCAGGGCCGCGGTGACTCTTTCGAACAAATTCCGCTACCCTGGCAGGCTCTGGCCCTAGCGGGCCCCGTCCTCTTTGCTGACATCTCTTTGAGGCGCGCGTGAAACACAACGCGCCATCAACCCGGGCCTGGTGGTGATCGGACAGCGAGCCACCCAACGC
>NDFZ01005137.1:264218-279594 GCA_002192655.3 Mamestra configurata
TTTTTTTTTTTTAAGGATGGGAAATCATCAAATGACTTCTTCCGCTCTGGGTGGAGCGGAAGGGCGTGTCAGACTCTTACTGACTAAAACCCATCCGTGTTCCTTCTAAAGCCCTTTGCTTTCCAGGGCCGCGGTGACTCTTTCGAACAAATTCCGCTACCCTGGCAGGCTCTGGCCCTAGCGGGCCCCGTCCTCTTTGCTGACATCTCTTTGAGGCGCGCGTGAAACACAACGCGCCATCAACCCGGGCCTGGTGGTGATCGGACAGCGAACCACCCAACGCTCGCCGTCCGCAGGCCCGCGCCTACGGTGGCCGGGGATCGCCCTGCGACTCCCGACGCCCGGGGAATATAAGTACACTACCGCTCAAAAGTATTTGCCCACCCAGAAATAGTTATTTTGTAAACGATTGAATGAATGCGATCCGACCTAATTGTAATTTTAATAATTCATTACAAATTCCACAACACCGTTTTTAGACTCATCTATGTTTTCAATGTCGGCAGCATAATACTTTGGCCTGACAAAATGTTTGTTGACAAATACTTTTTAGCTGTCGTTTATATCATATAGCTTTTCCTATACAACCAGCCTAATCAAGAAGTCATCACTATTTATTTAGGAGAAGACGATTAATCAGCGTGGAGTGTTTAGCGCCTGTTTAAATAACACTATTCCGTTTGAGATTCCGTCACTGGCTTCATTTTAGTAGCGTTTACGATTTGTTTGTCTCTTAAGTGGCTTCCGGCCTTCACTTGTTTGTGTACCAAGTGTGTTTTAGTTGTCGACTGTCTTTTGTTTTCTTCGTTTTTGGCGGCACGTCGGTGTTTTCCCGGCTGTCAAGATTTTGTTCTTTATTTGTAAGATTTGCAAATAACTGTTATTGATGCAATTAAAAAGGATTTTAGGTTCGATGGAATAAGTTTTAGGTTTAAACGACTACAGTGGGAAGTGAGTTTTTAATCAACACTTAAATTAGGCATCCGTTCAGTAACAAAATTGATTTTTGATGAGACTCATAACAATAATTTCGTGCCAGTTCTTATTTTTTGACCTGGTGAGCCTTCGCGGACGACGACACACGACGGGTTGTTGATGCGGCACTTGGGGGAGGCCTATGTCCAGCAGTGGACGTCTTTCGGCTGATGATGAGTTCTTATTTTTTACTTCAACTAAATTAATAAATACTATAAAACAAAGTACCCCAATGATTGACGCACCCCTTAATGTTTTTATATCACTTATCAATTTGTACACAATGTATTTTGTTACGAAATAAATGACTTATGACCCCATCCTTAATCTTCAATCGAGAATCTTATTAAGAATTTGAAAGGCTAAGCCGTTAAACACCACATAGGCTTACTTGAAGTTGCTTCACTATGACTGACACGATACCCAAAATACCTTTACAAACCCGCACAACACCGTTTTGTAATCCTATTTTGTAAACAAGCAGCTTAATCCGATCCTTTCAAAATAAAACGATTGTAAGCCGAACGTCACTATTCTGTCATTGTTGCCAACTGTACCATTACATTTTTAGCTAGAGTTTTTTGCAAAAAATTGCCAGATGGCTAGATTATTTAATTTAAACCTAAAGAGTTAGAAGTATCTGAATCCATACTAATATTAGAAATGCAAAAGTAAGTTTGTTTTTTTGTCTGTTTAACAATTTTTCTTGTCTTAACGGCTGAACGGATTTGAATGAAACTAAGAACATGAGATGACTATGTCCGATTAGGTCAAATCACTTTTGATCCCTAGGCGAAATTTTGTTTTAATATTGCGTAGTCAAATTTGTACGTATAATATTCATAATATTTAAGTTACATTTGGTAGGCCTTGCACAAGGTGGACTGATAACTTGGCCTCACCAAGTCGCGGCTTGCCAATGGATGCGAGACGCACAGGACCGGTTGTTGTGGCGACACGCGCGGGGAGGCCTATGTCCAGCAGTGGACGTCTTTCGGCTGATATGATGATGATTTGGTAGGTGAAAAATGATAACTTGATAGCTTTTTACTCTATCTATAAATGATGTAAATGGTTGTGTGAGCATCCGGAGATACCAGAAAGTGTGTGTATTTTGTAACGGTTCCCATTTATTTGGACAACTGTTAGAGGTAAAGTGCAGTTCAAGCAACATTTGGCGTTCCCTCAAGGAGTCTTTTAGGAAATAGAATTGATAGTGATCACACTCATTCGGTACCACGGTTTATTATTCAATATGTTAATTTCTCGATTTTTGCCACATATTAGAAGGCAGCTAGATTAAATAAGGCT
This sequence comes from Mamestra configurata, assembly GCA_002192655.3. NCBI lineage: Eukaryota > Metazoa > Arthropoda > Insecta > Lepidoptera > Noctuidae > Mamestra > Mamestra configurata. The sequence goes on from NDFZ01005137.1 coordinate 266,505, forward strand.
TAGCTATTGACGTGACAACGTCTAATAAATTGATGAAGTCCGCCTTTGTACAGTGTTTTTACTAGTGCATAAAGTTTTAATAAATAAATAAAAAGGATGACTCATTGTAACGTTACGATCATTTCATCAATGTTTTGTTTTGACGTTGTCACGTTAAACTATCGTCCGTAAACCGACTGTTTTTTTTCAAGTTCTAGTTTTGGGGATGCAAAAATAGCTACTAATTCTAGCTATAAAGTTAGTAAGTTGGTAACACTGTATTTCGTTATATTATTCCCACTGCGTCGGGTCATTAATGATTCCGTGTGAGTCCAGCGACGGAGGGTAATCCCGTATTCCTGAATATTCGTAGGGATGCGCGTTAGACGGAGGATAAGTTATATGTCAACTTTGATATGAGGAACGTTTAGGGGTAATAAATCGCAGTGGTTAGTTTTGCTTGCCTTAAAGCCCTTTCTATACTAATATAATACAGCTGAAGAGTTTGTTTGTTTGTTTGAATGCGCTAATCTCTGGAACAACCAGTCGGATTTGGAATATTATTTTTGTATATGATAGCCACATTTATGAGGAAGGCCAAAGACTATATGGGAACGGGAAATTCCTACGGGAACGGGAAAAAACGGAATATGCGCGTACGTTGTCGCGGGCAAAAGCTAGTATTAAATAAGTAAAATTACTACGTTTCAGGAAAAAATAAGTATAAAATATTTTGTGTCGGCGCGGCAGTCAGGCAATATGATCAGAACACGCCACATTTTTGTATTCTGGAGCGAGTGATGGCTAGTTAGGAGTTGATTGAAGGACCAGCAGTGACGCTTAAAGCCTGTTATACCTGAAGGGCTACTCTCTAAACCCGAAATCCGTAGTTTTGGGTTTAGTTGCGGGCGTATTCTACTCCGTATCACCTACGGACTTACGATTAGTTCCGAACCCGAACTAAGAATGAATGACAACACGATTTGACAGTAACTGTCAAATCGTGTTGTCATTAATTCTCAGTGGTTAGGTGATACGGACTAGAATACGCCCACTACTAAGCCCGAAATTACGGACTTCGGATTCAGAGAGTAGCCTCCCTGATTCAAAATCAATATTTTGAATAAAGTATACGAGTATATCGACGCGTCATAAACTAGACGCAGATAAAGTGATGCAAATGGCTGTTGAATGTTCGTCTAACCGCATTCATTCAGTTCAGTAGCTAACGCGCGTTTGACAATAAATCGCATTAATTTGCGATAACTTAAGTTACAGTAACGGACTATAAGCAAAAGTCTAGGTTGACTGTCATAATAGGGAATATGCATGAAAAAAATATTTATTATCTGAAAATATACACAAATACAATACTAACGGTGAAATTAGAATCAAAATTGATCGAAAAACAAACGAGATATGACTATTTTAAACAAATATATCTGTCTCTCTCGCGGTTTTCTATTGCAGCTGTATAGGCGACATAGTATTTTACGTCAGAGTTCGTATCGGACTTCTCTTTCTAATTGTCATCTTTGAAACTTTTTAACTTCATCGCTGATAAAGGTATTTAAAAAAATATTTCATAATTGTTTACTAGAGCCAATAAGTATTTCATTTTGCAAATAAAAAAAATGCATGCATATTCCCTATTATTGTAACCCTCCGTAGTAACCCGCCTGGCTTCGCATGTGTAGCAGAACTTATTTATAAACTCCCGGTCGGTATGATTTATTTCCGACCACTTCAACAAACACCGCCGTCATATTTCAGCCAATTAACACAAAACACCCAAACCTTCCAATTCAATTCAAATCTTGATTGTAATCACATGTGATTAACAAGATCTTAATTATTATATTATATACGTTTACAGCTCACATGGACCCCTGTCGGGCACAGCAATTTATTATCAAATAAATTAAATACAAACTCCACACAATAAAACGGAACAAAGTTGGATAAATTCAAATAAAATGCTTTCGTCATGAATCACTCCGTCCTTTGGTGAAAACTATATGAAAATTCATTCGGTAGTTTTTGAGTTTATCGCGTACAGACAGACGCGGGACACTCACACACATTTTTTCTAACCGACTTCAAAAGAGGAGGTTCTCAAATCGGTTGTATTTTTTTTTATAATATGTAGTGATAGTGATGTTATCATAATTATTGTGATAATAAATGCTAGTTGTCATTATTGGTTTTTACCCCCACCATAAAAATGAAAATGCCATCATTATTGTGTTATGAAAAAGGGATAGTGCTTCTATAGCGCCATCTCCCTCCCGCACCGAAACCATGATGGGTCAAGCAAGACGTCATTGTAGTAGAACAATATTTATAAAATATTTTTTTCCCCAAATAATATTTAACATGACATATTTGTTTCAAGTCCACTGCTTAAATCCCTCATCTCTATACATAATTATTGCCTTTGATGTCTCCTACATTAAATGCATGGAGAAAACTCGAAGGGAGCCGAACATCAAACGAGTCGCGTTCGGGCGTTTCCGATTGAGATGCCCGGATTACTTGCGATCGAACGTGTTGCTTCATACTGTTGATCCTCACAGACTCTTTGGTCTTTGCTTACGGAAGTATTTCAATTACAGGAAAAATTGAGAGGAAATTGGGATATAACAACCTGCCTAGCCTTTTGCTTTGCCATCGGCAGACGGCACTGCGCGGCGCTGATTTTCAGTATTTAGATTACCATACTAATAATATATTGTACCTATCGGAATGACTGTCTAAAAAGCACACTTAATACTGCAGCTTGTTCCTTTGAAAATTAATTATCGCAATGAACGTGACAAATTATATCAATGCGCCTTTGACAATTTGTCACGTTAATTTTGCGATAATTAATTTTAACTGCTATCATTGGTTGAATGGATTATCGACAGCCTATCGCATCACTTAACTTGCGTTTAATCTGCTGGATACATATAGAGATACACTCTGACTAAACGTCCGAAGTTAAAGCATAAAAGTGCTTCCCGAATACTTCTCGCTGGTCTCTTACTTGTTATTTTGGTCTACTTGACATATATCTGAGGCCGGGTTAACCTTGCTCTAGTTTAGAGTGAGAACAATAAAATTTTGTCTTTAACATTTGAGTTCAAGCGACTTAAAAAAAACCGGCCAAGTGCTAGTCGGACTCTCACAAGAAGGGTTCCGTACCATAAACCGAAAAAAAACAAGTTTCTTGTATGGGAGCCCCCTTTAAATATTTCTTTTATTTTAATTTAAGTATTTATTTTTAAAGTGAATATATACCTAAATATTCTGTGAATATTTCAAGCGTCTACCTGTTGCCGTTATCAATATCGAGCAAAAAAATAATGTTTGTTGTATGGGAGCCCCCTTAAATATTTATTTAATTCTGTTTTTTAGTATATGTTGTTATAGCGGCAACAGAAATACATCATCTGTGAAAATTTCTACTGTCTAACTATCACGGTTCAAGAGATACAGCCTGGTGACAGACGGACAGAAGGACAGACAGCGGAGTCTTAATAATAGGGTTCCGTTTTACCCTTTGGGTACGGAACCCTAAAAATGAAAAGTTGTTTGAGAAACGTAACGATGGTCTTTAAGCCAAGAGTGAATAGACTACTTCTAGGCAAGCGTGCTCCATCGTCGACCACATCATCGCTTACCATCAGGTGAGATAGTGACAATAATAAAAAACGAAGTTTATGAAATCAATCTCCCCTAGGTCGGTTCATGGATGGGTGACCATCCTTTACATGCTCGAAAAGTACGCTAAACCGGTTGTCCGGCTGTCATTTGTAGATCTTTTACAGTCGTTTTAGGTTGTCGAAGACTCGAATGTCACTCACGCCAAGTTGCGAAGCAGCCTAGATAACACCATGTTACCTCAGCCGCCTCGGGTTAAATAGTGATGTTTCCTGGGTTCAAAAAATATGATTCTATTTAATCCGTCAGTTAGATTATCGAAAAATATTGGATACCAACGTATTTTTGATTTTATCAAATCAATAAAAAATACGAAGATAAAACGCATTAAAGATATTAGAGTGGGGGCTTGTAACGTCACTTTCCAGTAAAAAGTGTACTGGTAAGTGACGTCACACAAGTTTTCAACGCACTGTATCGTCTTTATTTTTTGTTAACGTGACAAAAGAAAAAATACGTGTCCAATATTTTTTGGAGATCTATCTGACGGACTAATTAGATTTTTTTTGTCAAATACACTTTTGGAAGCCGACTTCAAAATGGTTGGGGATCATGATTATTTTGATTGAGTCTACAATACGATATAAGGTACGCCAGCATGTAAGCACCAGTAGGTATTAATTAACTTCATTAATAAGTACAACAGCACCACCACCAAGGACCCAACAATCGAACGCCTTCATAGCAAATTAAACAAAATTAATTAGATTATAAATCAAGGGGCATATCGCGAAGTTGGCACTTGTTCCCTTTCATGTTCAACCAAATTAATCAATTACGTGTTGTCACGACAATTTATTATAACGAAAATTATGGATACCTACAGGGTGGATGTTTTAAAACGGGACCATAAGAGTATCTGAACCGTTGTTGCTACAGGAAAGAAAGATATAAAGAACGAAAAAGAGTTTATTTGCGCCAAGCATGACGAAGACAAAAAAAAAAAAAAATTTCAAAATTACATAAGTTATGCGTCACGACGTCAACGGCCATCGCTCAGCATAATGCTGGGACTCGAAAAAGGAAAACGTTTCTAGAAGACTGCCCTTAATTTAATATGAGTAATTGCTACGTGCATTCAAAGTTCTGTACTGCAGTGGGACAACACAGGATAGAAAAAAAAAATCGGCAATTTACTCAAGAACTTTTTTGAGTCGATCTTGTTTCTAATAAGGACCAAAATGTCTTCCGAACCAACTGAAGTATGAGTACTAGTCAAAAAAACTTTGCTGTACAATTCATAAGAAATTAATGTCGTCATCATCATTGTTTCAGCCGACCATTGCTGGTCAATAGGCCACCCACAAGTGCACCGCATCGACCGGTCCTGTGCGTCTTACACCCGGTCCTTGGTCCACCCTGTGGGACGCCTTCCAATGCTTCGTCATCCGGTACACTGTCGTTTGAAATAAATGTGGATCATCAAAAATCCACCCTGTATTTAAATCGTGTTCTCACACGGAGAGTCCCGAAGACCCTGTTCCACGAAGCGAGCGCTTAATTAATAATTCTAACAGTTTATATAGAGTGAAAATAAAGCGATTCTGTTATCGTATTCGCAAACATTTGACTCCGCAATCCGACGAAGAGTTGGAAGGCAATGTTTAGAATGAGCGACTCTCGCGTTCATTCCTTGAACGATAATTGGTAAACTAATTTAAATTGAATGGGTGCGTAGATGGCCTGTGAATTTATGAAAGAGGATATTTGACGCTCTTGAATGGATTTTTGAGCTCGTGGCTAAATAATAACAGCAGAACGGGTCGATCTTCGAGGTTAAGCGACGCTTACCGCGGCTGGTCTGTGTATGGGTGACCATCTTAACATACCGAGACCTCTGTGCCCGAGGCAAAGCACGTTAAGCCGTTGGTCCCGGCTGTCATTTGTAGATGTTTGGAAGACGTTACGGATCATTAGAAGCCAGAAAATCTGACTCCAGTGTTGCCAAGTTAGTTAGGAAAAGACTAGGCAGATGAATGGATTTGTATGTAAGTTGTTTTAAATGGAACTTTGTTTTTATTATTTATACTTAATACTTTCAACCGCATTATTCTGTTAATCAACAATTATTTACAACGTCCAAGTAAAGCCTTTTCTGCAGCACATAATGCGGCCATTAAACGTAAAATTTTAATGGCCACCAATCGAACAGTTTAACTCCTATTGTTTGCGACTTTAAAGCAAATATTCCGTGTAAATAGTGGCTCCAATTCCGTGAATCGCGATATGTATTTGACCATGTTACAGTACATTATAATTTAGCCGCTCAATAATATATTTTGCGTTTCGTAATTCCGCACAGTCCACAATTTGAGTTGTCGGCAAATAATTAGCATTTTAATTGTACCGCGGCAAACAACGCGAGAACGCGCGAGCCGACGGGGTGGGGGGGAAGGGGTAGCTTATTAATAGGGCTCTTCTAAAATGCTGATTCCATCCTTTATGTGCTTTCGTGTTTTGTGATATCAGGCCTGCTTCATATTTTATATTATAAACTGTATTTATAATTGAGGGCTACAGTTGTGTGGAATTTACTCTCGGCAACTTGAAGTTGATTTATCAAAGCAACTTGTTTGGATACTAAGGCTAAGCAGGAAAATTTATAGTTAGGTGCTGTATGTCAGACGAGTCGTATTTTTTTTAATTTGAGATGGGTTTGCTCTTGACTCTAGTCTAGGTCATAGATGACAGAGATAAAGTTGACGATGGAGCGAGCTTACCCAGAATAAGCCTGTTCACTCTAATTTTGAAGAGATTACAGTTGTATGCGTTCGGAAGCATAGACGCAGGCAGAGAGTTCCACTCTTTTGCTGTGCGTATTATAAAAGACGTTTGGAAAAGTTTAGTCAGAATTGGTGAAATAGCAACAAGGTAGGGATGGTAACTTGCAATGCGTCTAGATGTCCGATGGTTGAAGGGGGCCGGTGAGATGAGGTAAAATAATCGACTCTATAAAAAAATAAAGCCTTCACAGACTTTCTGCCCACCAGCAAGCAAAAGTGGGAAATTACAATTACTAAATATGTATCCTTTACTCATAAACCTTTTGCTCAACCAAATCATAGGTACTGAGCAAATATTTTAAACAAACGATTTAATATCGAACAAAATAAAGATAGAATGACAATATCGTATGTTTGTTCCGCTGATTGGAAACTGGGAAAAATCTCATTTCCTTCGGGATATGAGGGGGATCTTTGAAGGTCCATTTGTAGGACAATGGGAGTTATATTTATTTATTTTTTTACTAATCTATTGGTATGATGTTGGGGTTTGACACACGCTTGTTCTGCCTCTCGCCCTTTTTACCGACCGATCGCCATTACCTCCTCTAACAAAGATTAAGAAAAACGTTCTAGTAGGCGGCTTGCTTAGCAAGAGGCCTAGTACAAGGCGCCAAGCGCGCAGTGCAGCTGGTAAAGTACTATTAGTTCGTTGGTTCTAACACTACTCGCCTAGCGACCTGTCAGTCTCTAGGCGCTCAGCATGTTGCCTATCAGGTCAATTTTGACCTTAATGTAACACATTGGATGGTGCTATACAACTAACGGCCAGCTTTTAAAATTAGTTTTTAAAACCTACTTTCTTGACAAATATAACTCCAATTTCTTATTTTAGAAATCAGGCGTTAGTTTGCGAAATACAGTACCCAGGCGTTTATCGGTACATCAATTCTTCTTCTTCTTAGAAGAAGCCCTTCTCCTTCTTCCTTCTTTTGCTTTAAGAATAACTCGATGTTACACGTAGGTATCTGACAAACAGAGTCTTCGTTTAACGAAGCTGGACTTATTCAAAACATATATCTATCTATTAATACCTTTAAACGAGCAATTCTTGTATATATGTAATCTGAATCTCGGAAACGACTCCAACGATTTTCATGAAATTTAGTATGCGGGGGCGGTAAATTGATCTAGCTAGGTTTCATTTTTAGAAAACGTTTACCAAAAAATAAACCGAGCAAAACTCGGTCATTCAGGTACTGTAATTATTATGTGGCGACGATATTTTAAAGCGAAGCGAATTTCTACTAAAACATTGAAAATAAGGAAAAATTCAATTAAAAAAGAAGCTTTAAGCCTGAGAATTTACATTCTTTATCCACAAAAAAAAAGAAAGAAATTTAATAAAAACCTTTACTCGAGGTAAAATAAATTTATTTCGGAGAATTTTTCTAACAAGCTTTTGATTACCGAAAAAAAGGTGAAAAAAAAGCGATGACAAAAAGGCGTAAGATTTAAAATTCTATACGCGCACAATCGGATCGTTTTACATTATTTTCTCATTGAACCAAATTGGGATTTGGGGACAGTTCTCTTGTGCCTGATGTGGAAACATACGGGTCGGAACCAGTGACGGAAATGCGTGTTGCTATGTCATCATCTTCCTGCCTTTTGGCTTCGTTTCTAGAAATACGTAGGTGTTGAACGAATACAACCCTAATCTCTTCAAAATTGAAGTGAACAGGCTTCTTCTGGGTAAGCTCGCTCCATCGTCGACTTTGTCTCTGGTATTTATGACCTAGACTAGAGTCAAGAGCAAACCCATATTAAATAAAAAAATAAATAAAAAAATAGCTTTCAAGTACCAAATTTCATGAATTAAGTTCTATCCCTCTAGGATGGCTTCGCTAATTTACGTTAAGAAGATTAGTTGTATTGGAAGACACTATCCCAAAGCATACCGAGGAGACTCGTCGTATTGATGTGAACCATCTATAGCTAAAACCGATTGTGATGAACTGTTTATTAGATAAGTATCTACTTACACTTCATCATCATCATCATCATATCAGCCGAAAGACCATCCACTGCTGGACATAGGCTTCCCCCAAAGGGGGAGTTTGCCATAATCGCCACGCTTGGCAGACGGGTTGGCGATCGCAGTGTAGCTGTTGCAATGCACAGAACACAGATACTACTGCTACCCATTCTCTGTTGAGACCCTTAAGAGGCGACCTCTTACGACACCCACGAGAAGTGATGGGATGGTGCTATTCTTTTACGTCCGACACCATACGGAAGACTACTTACCTTTGAAAACAAAGAAAAATCAGGAGGGAATCAGGATTTGATCACACCAACAATAAAGTATCATTTCCGAGCTCGTTCACAACCCCTCATATCGTCCGTATGTTCCGCAGTAAATCGGGAAATTTTAAAAAGATCAATGCCTAATAATCCAATATCGAATGAATTGCCTGTAAATTCGAGTGAGACGTGTCTTGCATAGCGTTTGCACAGCCCCACAAGACCTCTTGTTACTATAGAGTAGGCAAAAAATAGAGAGCGGTCGAATAGGAGGTATTCGAAGGATATAGTCATTTCGAAATCTTCTGATTACGTTTGGTTTCACTTTAAATTTTTCCAATAATTTTACTTTTTTATAACTAAACAGAAATACTTGAGAATTTGAACCTTAAAACATTAATTTCTTTGAAACCACTTTTCAAACATTTAAATATGCATGTACTTCATTAGTTTAAGATACTAACAATACTTAGTATTTTAGACAGGTACAATCCTATTATTAAAAAAAAACATGAATCATTACCTTCCCGGAATACTTTATTTAAAAAATAAATACTTTATTTGTAAAATATTTTTTATTGGATTTGCCCGTCGTTCTTTTCCCAACACTGACACTCCGAAAAGTCAATCTATTCTCGTAAATAAAAAACGTTCAAATTCAATCAAGAATAAGAATAAGAATATTTTATTTGCATTTAAAACATGGTACATTTAAGGTCTTATTTTTAGAATCATGATCTAACATGTTTCAATGTCAATAATGTGAGTGGGTTTTGACATTTTGTGACTGCGTTGCGAATGCGACCGCTCCATAAGGCTGGCCGCATACGCGTACGGTTTCCTGATTAGGAATTCAGATTCGGAATCCCGTGAGCCTAGCGTTTACTATTTTCGTTCGATTCGATTATCCGTTCTTGTGAACCAAACGCGAGGCTTGTTTTCGTAAGGAACATCAGAAACAAAAGAGAGAAAGAATAAAATTTATTTAGCACATAGGTACATGAAACATGCGAGGTAAAAATAACAAGAAAAAGGTAGTGATGCCAAAAATTAAGTGTGTGCCTCACTGCTGCACTAAAAAGGTCCATTTCAGCGATTTGTCAGACGGCGGTTCATTTGAATCAATTTAATATAATCGAAATAAAGTAAATAAAAGAGCAAACAGATGAACAACAACATGCAAATTGCTTCATGACATGAAGCAATTTATAAGTACTAAAATAAGAAACAAAAGTTTGGATGATATTCATCAGGTTTTTTTCCCAGTCGGAAAATAAACAAATGGGTGCGCAACCGGAAAATGGCAAACGCCGTAAGATTGTTAAATATTGCGTGAAATTGTAAACATTTTTTTTTCTAAATAAGACACGGATACATTGGAAACTATTGAATTTGGATGGGATTTATTGTACACAAAACGGTTTTATGAAATATGAAAAATCATTTTGTATAAATTTATTGAGAAATTATAATCTAATCAAGATTTATCTTACGGAGTCTGCAATTTTCCGGTGTCATTTATAAGGCTAGCATTCAGGTTTCCGAAACTGAATTCCTTATCAGAAAACATAATCAGGAAACTGTACAGTTGTGGCCAGCCTAAACTAAGCGAGATAAGCAACTCAAAGAAGCGAAAAAAAGAAGTTGTAAACTATCATAATATGTACCTTTATCTTGGCTGTGCACTACTCTATGACCAGATTAGTATGCTCAACGTCGAGGGAACAGACCTCAATGGCGAGCGAAATATCACTCAGCATAATAAAACTATTATTGGTTTGTAAAACAACGAAGGAGTTGGAGAAGGTTCTATGAACAGAAATAAATAAGATGCTGTTCTAAACTTGTTGAACAAAAGATTTTTGGTGCACAATGGTTTTGTCAGAATAGTTATTTTCAATCTTTTTATACCTAACATTCAAAATCAAAATCAAAATCAAAAGTCATTTATTCAAATTAGGCTGAGTGCCAGCACTTTTTGAACGTCAAAGTTCTACATAAAGACAGTCCCCCAAAACGCCCGCCCGTCACCATCGTTGGGAACAGATATAATTGAACACACTCACCACACACTAGTCTGTTTATGAAAACTGCGTCAAACACAGAAATGGGATGAACTTTTAATTAAACACTAATGCTATTCGCGAGCGAATTTACAATTAAAGTAGGGCTGCGGGAAACAGCGGCGTGTCGATATTACAGGTTTAAAAAGTTTTGATTCATTTTTTATGAAAGGTTTTTCTGGCTGAGAATTTTTAGACTTGTATTTTTTTTTCAAGTAGGTAAATAGCCAACTGTTGTTGTGCTATGCGAAGTCTGAGAAGATGTCGTGTAATGCATTTAGGCATACTCCTACTTTAACATGAACCCTTGGATATATATTTTGTTACTATCTCTCAGTTGATTCAGATGTTACAAATAATAATGCAGCCAATATAATGTGAGTATAAGCAATTTAAAACACAGACTAACCAGGTTTAGTTTCCATCGGTTTTTCATCGATATTTTCGTTTCCTCTCCCTAATCTCACACACTTAGGTTGGATGAAGAAATTAATTCTTATTTTGCTTGTGCTAATGAAACAGCCTGATTTTAATAAAGTACAACATATTTTAGATTAACAACAACAATCGGTTTATGAACTAGTTGCTTAAAATTGCTTTTATTTTGCAGAAACTAGGTACAGTTAACCTAAGCAGTAATTAAAAGAAAAAGGCATATATTTTAGTTTTGTCTCTCTACATATATCACTGTATATCCGATACCTAAAGGTTTGTTTGTCAAATAATAATTTATCCATACCTATTTATGAGTTATGATGCGCGATTATTATAATAACTTTGCCTCTCTGTAATCTTATTAGGTTTATACTAATATGTTGGTAGCTACATAAAGGTCTGCCCATAGCTTTCTTTCATGTTTCTCTGCTGCATTTCTAGCCATATCATCAGCAGCATTTCAGCCGAAAGACGTCCACTGCTGGACATAGGCCTCCCCCATAATCGTCACGCTTGGCAGAAGGGTTGGCAATCGCAGTGTAGCTGTTGCAATGCACAGAGAATTCTCTGGTGATTTTTTTTTAACAACACACTAATTTCATTTTATTGGCACAGCAAATCTGCTTCCAAACATAACACAATGTACAACCTTGAAGGCCTATTAGTAATTTGTTAAGCGGTTGTGAACCAAACATCTCAACAGCCACCGAGTTGGCACGCAGCAAAAACTACCCACTTCCTATGGAGTTGGTCGTAACGAGAAAATTAAATTGCCCCATTAAGTGGCAGCCGCCCGGATTATGCACTTTGCTTCCATTGGTTAGGTACCAGCAGTGGGTTAAAATTTCCTAAGTTGCGCTTTTAGTGCACGCCAATGTTTTAGGGTTAAATCAACGCTAGACGCTTTTTTTATTTAGGTTTTTAAATGTGTCCATCTTTGATTTTTAGCTGTGTTGTCATTTTTAACCGACTTCAAAAAAAGGAGGAGTTTCTCAATTCGTCGGAACCTTTTTATTTTTTTAATGTATGTTCCCCGATTATTCGAAGATGGCTGGACCGATTTAGATTTTTTTTTTTGTTTGAAAGGGTATACTTCCCAGGTGGTCTCATGATCATCAAGTCAGGATCTGATGATGGGATCCTGGAGAAATAGAGAGGACTCTTAAAATTTTATAGGCACACTTGAAGCGATTTGGATAGTTTTTGGAATAGTACTTTCTCGGAGTGGTGCCATTTCAATTTGGTGAAGATCTGATGATGAACTTCGGAGATAGGCAACGGAACTCCTCAATAAATGGACTGGGGTTGCTGAAATCTCATGTCTGTCTATTGTTAACACCAGTAAGTTAATAACATAACAACACGCCGGTACGCTGTGAAGGGGTAAGCACATGTGAACCACTAAAACGTGAAAAAATAAACTTTTACAAAAAAATACAACCGGCTTGTAAAAAAAAACACTAGACAGTATAAAATAACTTTAATTTCGGAAGTCGGTTGTATATTTTTGTAAAAAGTTTTTTTTGTCTTTCTTATCTGTAAGCTGGTAGGAGACGAAGAGCTAAACCAGGTTTGTTAGTGCACTGAGCATGTATAACTAGATTTGATGTATTTACCTGTTGTTATGGAATTTAAGGTGACTCTTCAAAGAAACTCCAAATATGCTGGTTTTTAGTCAAACAATATATTGCCTCGATGGTGAACAACACTCCGATACTGAATGTCGAAGTTTGAAATGTCGACGTATGTTAGTTCTAAAGTACAGGATCTCGATGTACGCCAGTTCGAAAGTTCACTGGAGCGAAGTATGCAAGGCCGACGTATCGTTAGTTAGAAAGCATACGAGTGCGATGTACGCCAGTTCGAAATTACCCTGTT
>NDFZ01005137.1:280187-342152 GCA_002192655.3 Mamestra configurata
ACTCCGCTACTGAATGTCGAAGTTTGAAATGTCGACGTATGTTAGTTCTAAAGTACAGGATCTCGATGTACGCCAGTTCGAAAGTTCACTGGAGCGAAGTATGCAAGGCCGACGTATCGTTAGTTAGAAAGCATACGAGTGCGATCGCCAGTTCGAAATTACCCTGGTTAGGTTAGGTTAGAACTGTGACCAACTACGCGCGAGCCGAGCGAGCGAAGCGAGCGGTGCCGCGGCAGCGGCCGGCGAGCGCTACCTCAAAATTGGTCGCGAAATTTTTCTAAGTATCTTTTTCATAGTGCCCCCAAGACGACACTCTGACCTCCTGACGAATCTAATTAGGATAATCTAACTAACGATACGTCGGCCTTGCATACTTCGCTCCAGTGAACTTTCGGCGTACATCGAGATCCTGTACTTTAGAACTAACATACGTCGACATTTCAAACTTCGACATTCAGTAGCGGAGTCGGTAAACAAAAATGGCAGAAAAAGCGACAAGCACGTACTACAAAACTTACATCTAATTATAATGCAACGTTGATTTGCTCAGCTCGAACACCTGTGTTTTGAAATTTAGGCAGACTGGATAGGTCTAAAATTATGAGCAGTTTAAAAAATATTAAATGAAAATAATCTCGATATAAATAAAAATGTAATGCACGCTCAAATATTGGTCTAGAATATTATGGATAACTGTCAACATTCTATAGTGAGGTTTTATTGTAGCGCGATATAACGAATTTCGTTTATAAGCCAGGCAACACGTTCAAAATAAATCAGAATTGGTTGAAAACACGTTTTCAAACTGAAATTGCGATAAAAAATCGGAGTTCAACTTTCGAACCAGAAATAATGGTTTACTTTTGGTGCACATCTGTATTTTAGACTTAAAACTCCTAGTATGACGTTTAATTTTGGCTTGCAAGTTGCTTTGCGGTTTTCTTTTTAAATTTGTCACTCTTTGTCACAAAATAATGCTGAGTTTGTCTTTAGTTGTAGGTCAGATACATTTGGTTTTTCCTGTCTTATGAGTGTTTATTGTCACCGAACGAATATGTGTCACTGAATGATTGTAAACACCTTAAGTTTGTAATAAATCTTGTAAGATTCTCAATATATTGTGAACACATAAAAGATAATAAGTACGATAGTTTATAATTTACATCCGTTTATTATTGATTGACATTGACAATTAGGACCCATTAGTATTAGTTTTAATGTATAATCCGTAGTGCATGGCAACTGGGCTTGACCCAGTTGTATATGTCCCTTGGTGCCTATTGGCCTAGCTCTCTTCTGTCTCCTGCTTGAGCTGTAGACAAGGTGCCATTGTAACACCGATAGCGATCATCTCAATGCCAATATGTTTAGGTTGCTCACGTGACAATCCCAAAACATTTTTGACGTTTTGACATTCGCCTTCGACATGCTACTGCTAAAAGATTGTCACTTCTCGAGCCTTTTGACAATTCAAAAGTGTTTATTTGAAATACTTAAATGTTTTTGATGTTGATACATTCCGTAGCTTTTGACTTTACGCACATTATAATTATACTATTTTTAAAGCTTGTTAGTAGTTGGGAACAGTAAAACGTTGTTAGTAACACAGTTTATAACTACAATTTTGCTGCAATTATATTTTCATATTAGCTAGGATGTGTTTATTAATATTTTAAAAGTTTACAGGTTATTTTGTCACAGGGTATCAGGGGCGTAGCTACCGCCGTATCAGCCGTATCAAATATACGGGCCCCCAGGTTATAAGGGCCCCGACGTGTGGACACAAATGTATACATTTAGTCGCGTCATCTCCTTCGTAGCCTGCCAAGACAGTTCTGAGCTAAAAACGGGGCCCCAAAAATGTTTGATACAGGGCCCCTTTGAGACTAGCTACGCCACTGCAGGGTATACCACATTTTGTTCAGTAAAATGTTTAAATCCTGTGAGTTTCGTTATTTTAACATTTACCAGGATTCAATCATTTTTGTTGGTTGGCATTACTTGTTTTTCAACCTAAAGTAGTTAAAACCACCAGGGAGTAGAATCAGTGCCGGATTAGCCAAATAGCAAATTTAGCAAATGCTACGGGCCCCGCGCATTGGGGGGCCTCGCGCTTGTATTTACAAAAATATGTCGCTAAAAATTAGCGTCATTATATGGCTCTGTGTCACACACGAGTTCTAACTCCTGCCATACTGAGTCATAGCCTTTTTGCGGAGATGTGACGCATATTTCCCAACCTGATAAGTTTTTAATTTTGTTTATTTATTAATGGTATGGGTCATACTTCGCGCAATAAGCCCCGGGTCCGGACCATACTAAAAAGGCAAATTTGACGAAGAAACGGTGGGCAAAAATCTGACGACTCTCTGACTTAAAAGATGTTCACGGTGAATACAATTTATTCTTCGCAAAAGATTCATCTCCTGGTAGTCAATTTATCTAATGGGATATTGTAGCGTAATGAAGCCAAGTTACTAAAATCCCCTTAGTCCCAGCAAGCCCCTAAGTAAAATTTGCTACAGGCCCCGCACTGGCTTAATCCGGCACTGAGTAGAATACATATATACTGATCGATTCTCGAATAAATATAGATACCTCATCAATCATGAACTACCTATCTACTAATTCTATACTTACTTTTCGTCCCCAAATGGACGTAGAGTCAACATAATTTCTTATTTTCGTCAGTCTCCAACTCATACAGTATATTCTATCCACTCGTTATTATACAAACAGTATCATTGAAAGTTTTATTCTCAATAAAACAAGAAATGTTAACGAGATAGCCGAATAAATACAAACAAGGGGTGGCTGCCGGAAAAAACAGAATAGTTCTATTTTTTACATCAAAACTTATTCGTACTGGCCTCTTGGCTATTCGAAAAATAAAATGAATTGCTTTTATTTTTTTCGGCATGTTTTTATTTTTTGCCCGATTTATTTGTAAAAATTTATGTTAGAAATCAGTGAAGTGAACCTTGTGTTTAATGTCACATCATATTTTAGTTACTGATTTATTAAGCTCTAGTGAAACTGAGGCTAATCGCGCGGTGTGCTTGACGAAATTCGCTCACGCCAATCTCATCTTGCTTTCCGCGTGGGTTCCGCGTCAGTTTGAACAATCCATTATTGTGTAGGTAGTATTTTTTAAATTCCTATGGAAAGGCCAAAATCTCACGTGATGGAAAGTGATAATGTGGTCGACGATGGAGTAACCCATTTACTCAATGACCTAATTTTAAATAGCATGTTGATAATTCATTAATCTGTATAGTTCTAACTACACTAACGATTCGAGAAAAAAACAACATCAATAGGAAACGCTAGCGATCGGTGATTTCCTATTGGTCCATGGCAAAAACATGTAAAAATCTACACAAATCTATTTGATCTCGTCTATCAGTCGTAATATGACTGTAGCAAAACACCGACATATCGTACCTACCTATGTTATATGGATCATGTGAAATTACGATGGAGGATGGGGAGTCGCAAACAAATAAATATGTTGTCTGTTGCATGCTTCAGGAGACTGGCTGGAAATACAAAGGGGAAAATTCTTGTGTTTTCTTTTTTTTACGGTTGGCAGGCCTTTACGAAAAAGTGAAAACTCATTTCACTTGCTTTCATATTCACTTCACCTTAGCTTTCAGGGTGAGATATTTACAAAAACGCACTGCAGGTGAATAGAACTCGTTGCGGAATTTGTTCGAAAGAGTTACCGCGGCCCTGGAACGCAAAGGGCATTTGGAAGAACACAGGTGGGTTTTAGGCAGTAAGAGTCTGTCACTCCCTTGCGCTTCTCCCAGAGTGGCACGGCCCATTTGATGATTTCCCATCCTTGAAAAAAAGGTGAGTAGAACTCAGAACTGGTAAGGATCGTACCTGATGGCGTTCTTTACTTACTGCTAGAAAGGCACCATGATCTAAAACGTTTATTTTTGTTTCGTTTACCTACGCTTACCTTCACGTGTCTAAATATTCTATCAATCAAATTGAATCAATCTTACCCTACACCTACCGGATCTACAGGGCTGACCTCAAAGGTTAAACATTCGGCTGCCTGTCGCACCTCAAATATTTAAGGAATGGGATCGAGAATTTGAATTAAATTCCACCATGTTTGTACTTCGATCAAGTAGAAAGGGATCGGGTTTGGAAGAAAATATTAGAGATGATAGAATGTTGATGGTTCTCAACTTTTCGATGGATGACACTTAAGCAGTTAAAAAAAAAAATAGCGAATGTGACGAGATAAATAACTAACTGACGGATTGAATAGAAAAGTCCAACATAGACTCTGGTGTCAAAGTCAAGTACGCTCATATACCGTACCAACCATAATTATATCCACTTTCCAATTGTTCATGTCCACATCATCATCATCATCAGCCGAATGACGTCCACTGCAGGATATAGGCCTTCCTCAAAGGGGGGTTTGCCACAATCGCCACGCTTGGCAGGTGGGCTGGCGATCGCAGTGTAGTTGTTGCAATGCACAGAGAATGCTGCTACCCATTCTCTGGTGAGTCCCTTAGGCGCATTTTACGACGCCCACGGGAAGTGATGGGATGGTGCTATTCTTTTACGTCCGACACCATACAGAACATGTCCACAACCGATGTCCTATTTTATGTGTCCTGACGTAACACGTAAGGTTTGGCCTTAATCTTCAGTGAGACATACTCGTACCTACTCACTGCAGCAGGATAGGCTGGTTGGTAGAAACATATAGCAACAAACCTCACCTCCCGTGTCCCTCTTACCCAAAACAATGAGCAATCCATAACTAAACCGTGCGATTATAACACACAACTTGATAATACCACCTAAGAACATAAGTCTGATACTCCCAATATTTTACCAGTAACCCGAGTTCTAAGCCCGGTTCCATTATTATGTATGAAGTTTGAAGCATGTCTCAATTGTCCGTAAACAAACATAGTACATTATGCGGAGGCACGATTCGTTTGCGATAGTCCGGACTAGGGACTTGCGTCTAAGACGCGTTCACATGTTACGTTGATGTGGGTGGCCGATTAGGGGCCGAACACATTGGGCGTACCTTAGCTGGATTTGTTGGTTGTGGAATTCGTTCGAAAGAGCCACCGCGGCCCTGGAATTCAAAGGGCTTTCGGAAGAACACGGATGGGTTTTAGTCAGTAAGAGTCTGACATGCTCTTCCGCTCCACATCCTTAAAAAAAAAAAGGTGGCTCAATATTCACTATGCATACTAAGGCCCAGAACGAAAATTATCACATTTTTTTTTTCCTTCCCTTCTTTCTATCTATCTATTAGTCCTGATGTTGGACCATTGTGCGTGGGCCATGGCGGCCGTCATTCCCACCAACCAACCATCCTCCAGAAGCAGATCAGTCCTCCTAAAGAGTTCAAGATGTCTTTGAGTGAATTCGGTGTCCCTATTGTCTGTCTGAGTTTCTCGGCGACGCCTGTGCACTCAAGGAGCACGTGCGATACCGTTTCCTCCTCCTCCATGCATGCTCTGTACAGAGGACTGTCCGAAAGACCTATCGTGTGGAAATGTTTATTCAGTGAGCAGTGTCCGGTGATGGTCCCCGCTACCATTCGCAGGCTTCCCCTATTTAGTCGCAGAAAGCGCTTGGTAACTCTTCCTACCCTTATCCCATGTTACTTGGGGTCGGCTCAACACTTTTTTTCCTCCATTCTGTCCTGTCAGCCGCCACGCTATCACCGGCTCTCACTTCTTTAATGTAACTACTTCTTTGGCCTTCTTCTTCTCCATCCATCAACATTTACACTGTTTTAGTAACATGTGTTGCATCGCTCTTTACAATATTATTTGACAAACTGTCAAACGCGCGTTATTTAGCCGTGTTTGACTGAATTAGTTTTTTAGTCATCACTTGCCTTGCGTTTAATAATTTGTGACGTAGGTATCATTTATTGTTTTCTATGCCTGCTGGCTGAGCGCTGTCAAGGACGTCTCAGCAGCAAGTAAGCGGCGCAAGTTTTTCTTAGTGTGTCTAGGCCCTTAGGGTTTGCGTTTGTCTATGGTTTTGTTTTGATGGACATTGCAATACTTACAAGATGTCTTAGGCTAAACGTTAAAGGAATTTTATCGTACTTTATAGTCACAAAACATGTTAGAATTTAAACTTTAAACCTGGTGACCTTAACTGGACCATAAACCCCAAAAGGCTAATGAATCAACCAGAAAATATAGCCTAGTGGACCAACAAGTTCTCTCACAAAATACATATCTTTACTAAAACCTAGCTAGCCTTCTTTCATATAACCTACAAAAGATGCTACCCACTACCTCGTAAGGATGCAAACGTCCAATTGGTTTGGAAAGCCCTGCCAACAGCCGCTGCCTACTTTGGCAACCCGTTTCCTTCCCTGTGTGGTCTTATACGCAGTGTATTTGAATGTTGTTATTTACATACAAATGCAACTGTTTTCATGCCATTTTCCGAACTGTGAGAGCATTTTATTCTTTAAGGAACGTCTCCTAAGGTAAATAGTTTTCGGATAGTGTGTGCTAAAAGGCGGGTGCTATTTGATATCGAAACTTTACGTTTTTTTTTGCATAAGTGCATTATCTATATTTACTTTTCAAAAGTGTGAGTTTATGTACCTATCAGAATAATATTATTGATGAAGACAACATTATATTCTACTACAGGTAAAAGAATAAATGCAAAACCTGAAAAGGGGTCATTGCACTCATCATTTAAAAAAACTTTTACACATTTTAGAATCTTGATTGACCAATACCTCAACCCAACTTTAAGGCTGCCATTTTTTATTTTCAGTTGAGATTCTGTTTTTCTTTATCATACACTGGCATACATATAGTTGCTCATTTTATTCATGTAAAAATAGATAGAGCGTAGGTGTGAAAGTTTCCAAAGGTTTTTACACGAACAAATCCCATTTGTATAAAGAAAATTCAAAGACCTTTCGATTTAATTCTGACACCAGCTGTCAAGTCAAATCATAAAATATTTGCCACTTGATACTTTGGTAGTACATCGTTGTTCACGAAAATTTACTAGTAAAACAAAACAAAAGATTCTAGCTCTTTTTCAGTAAGTGAACAGTATCTCCACACCTGTCGATAGTTGCCATACTTTCAGTATTTTTACGATGTCGGACTTGCTTTATGGCTCCGTTGGGACCAAGTCCCGGTTTCTTTGGGTCTTGAGCTACGAGGAGGACAAGTTAGGTGTTACACTGAGACTTTGTTTATTTAAAATAATTATTCTTTTGTTGGATTTGGTGATTTCTGTGGCTGTTTTAGGTAGTCTAAAAGTTGTATTTTTGTGTGTGTGTGTGTGTGTATGTTTGTAATGAATAAACTCAAAAACTACTGAGCCGATTTCAAAAATTTTTTTACTATCAGAAAGCTACATTATCAGCGAGTAACACAGGCTATATTTTATCCCCGTATTCCCACGGGAACGGGAACTACGCGGGTGAAACCGCGTGGCGTCCGCTAGTTCTAGATATTTTTATGAGGCAAACAAAGCCGATTTCGACTATTCTGCCAATGTCAAAAGTAAATTGAAAAGGTAAGTGTGCATACTTATGTATAATATTAGTGATTAAAAGAGTAGTATCTAGGTATTTCTAGGATCTTTTGTATTTAACACTTTTGCAGGTGCATTAGTGATCTATAATTTATACGTCACTTTAGTATTAAGAGCCCAATCCCCGATTTTTATTTTCAATGTATAATAGAGTATATATTTTCTTTACCAACCGTAACCTGGAACAGTTACATTCTAAGGCAGCTGTCAAAAAGATTGAATAACCTGAAGAGTGAATGAAATGTATGGAAATGAGAATTGCTTTTGACATATTGACTGAGATGCGACTGCGAACGTTGTTTAAAAATGAATAGATTTGGCTCTATGGTTCATTGAATATAAGTCAAAAACAAGTGCTTGGCGCAAATTAACTAATTATCTTTCTTTTCTTTTTCTTTCAAGTCGATCATTTAATCTGCTATAGACGCCAATTAACTAAAATATAGTTCAGTAAAAACCTACAAAGTAAGATACCTACAGATCGGTTAATAAATTAAGTTATCAGTGATTTATAATAACACATTAATCCATTAAACATTATCCACCAAAATGAACCACAAAATTAATACTCCAACATAATCCAAACACGATACAAAGCCAAATATATTAAAGAATTAAAATAATACCAGTATATTATCATGTTGATTCCGTTATCGGCTCACTGGACCATTGCAATGGTAGAAATCAATTTAGTAAATTTACTAGCCAACTGTAAACATGTCAGGTGAATTAATTAATGTTGTAAGCGATTGTAATTCGGTAATTGAATCGAGTACGTTTGGAATAATTGAAGGCGCACTTAAGGTTCCTATGTATTCGTTAAATTGTAAATGATTTCAAAGGTTCTTGTTTCTCTGGTAAGGTAGTACTAGGTACTGAATTCTAAAAAGGAAGAGCTTAATATGCATTCGTAATGTAAACTAACAACGGGTTTTAACACCACATTGTGATAACACATTTTTTTTTAAAGGATGGGGAGTCATCAAATGACTTCTTCCGCTCTGAGTGGAGCGGAACAGCGTGTCAGATTCTTACTGACCAAAACCCATCCGTGTTCCTTCTAAAGCCCTTTGCGTCCCAGGGCCGCGGTGACTCTTTCGAACAAATTCCGCAACCCTGGTAGGCTCTGGCCCTAGCGAGCTCCGTCTTCTATGCTGACATCTATTTAAGGCGCGCGTGGAACACAACGCGCCATCGACCTAAGCCTGGTGGTGATCGGACAGCAAGCCACCCAACGCTCGCCGTCCGCAGGCCCGCGCCTACGGTGGCCGGGGATCGCCCTGCGACTCCCGACGCGCGGGCCGCCTCCTCCTTCGCTAGCATTACTACTTCGCAGAAGCTCTTTCCTAAAAGAAAGGAATTTGACTTGATTATTGGACAGGAAGTACAGTAAATAGGTACAAAATTTGACTAACTTTGAGACGACATCAGTAGCTTCAAATTTTGCCTATATCTAGGTAACAAACTATTTGTTTGCCAATAAGCGTCAAACAAGAAAGTTAGTCTTTACGTGTGTTTGTTTTAGTTTGTTGGAAGTTGACTTCCAGAGTCGAGGCAAGAGAATTGATTACTGGTTTGTGTTGTGGCAATATCTAATTATGTTTGATGGTGAAGATTATTTTGCAAATAGGTTGAAAATGACACACAGGTTGCCTGACTGCCCTGAAAAGAAACACCGAAACAAACTCAGAGATCTAAACTATTTAAAATCCATCCATTATTTTATCGCCGCAAGGTTGCCTGCTTGTCGGTCTTCTACAGATTGTACTTCGGGGAGAGTGTTCAGGAACTCCACGACTTCATCCCATCAGCCCCTTCTATCCATTCACATATCATATTCCATCGGACATCTAGACGCACTGCAAGTTACCGTCCCTACCTTGTTGCTATTCCACCAATTCGCACTAAACGTTTCCAAACGTATAATGCGCACAGCAAAGGAATGGAACTCTCTGCCTGCGTCTGTGTTTCCGAACGCATACTCTTCAAAATTAGAGTGAACAGGCTTCTTCTGGGTAAGCTCGCTCCATCGTCGACTTTGTCTCTGTCATCTATGAGCAAAGACTAGAGCCAAGAGCAAACTCATCTAAAATAATAAAAAAAACATACAATGGTAAACATGTAATGGTCAAATCCATGGGAAACCAACTGGAACCAGGTAGGTTAATGTCTGAGGTGGTCTTTTGGAGAAAGAACAACACAGATTTATGTGTATCTGTCCAGACAGTGCAAGCATTCATTTTCAACTATCGTGTAGCTCAACTTAGAACTTTATGGAGCTCAACGATTTGACGAACAATACCAAAATATCATTCGGGTAGGCCGCATAAAGAACTCAAACTGCCAGACTATAATGAAATGAACCCCTAATGTAGTGATCTACGTGATCCTCACATTTACAATACGATATATGAGGAGCATGCAGACCAAGCACTGTGGTGTGTATGTTAGTGTGAGTGTGTGAGTTGATCCTTTTCGTACCCAAGGACTAATATTGTAAAATTTTATAATAAAAATATAGCCCTTAACTATTGCTCATCCATCACTGTTTGGGACAAACATCGACTGGATTTGTTCGACGTAATTATTTAGAAATGTCTACAGTTGTGTTAGTTATTTCGATCAATGTTTACTTGTCTACCGAGTTTGATTTATATGTTTTAAATTATTGCTATATTTCGAACGGTAGAAGTTTGATTGAAATCACCTTTTCATGAATAGGGGTTGTCAAAATTCATAGAATTCTTGTTACAAAGAATTGATTATGATATTGAGATGGATATTTACATGTAATCAGTAAGTAATTCGGATATTTAAATAAAAACATATATTTTAGTCTCAAGTCGGCTAGGAATGTCGCAATTTGGGGTGCCTAATTATTGCCGTAAAAATTTGCACCCATGAGAAAAGTATCAAAATGTAGTATGAATAACGCATCACTTTTAAGAACCGTTTGACAAAGACACACCTTCTCTTTCGCTTGGAGACAAGTCTGTGAGGCTTGGCACACTGACTGGGCGCACACTGGATGCAAGATAGGCCCAAATCGTCACACAGTTGGTATCCGAAGACGGGTGTCATCACCGAACGCCTTAAAAATGCTGTGTGGCTATCCTGATAGATTGGTCGGAGAGAACAAAACATTAACTCTGGAACAATATGGAGGATGCTTTTTTCAGACCCAGCAGTGGGCCAACACAGGCCAAGCAAAAAAGGAAGAATTAAACACAGCCATTACTTTGAGTAACACCTGATAGAAACAGTAGAGATACCCGCAATTACTGGCAGGTTATTAAAGTTAGCGACCCTCCAACTTCATGATCTTGGCTTGAGTGAAGAATCAAAACCTAGACATAGGCGTAACAGGAAGTGTTACGGAGAAATCGCTGTGCTCCAAGCATTAAGTTGATGCCCTTTCCTTTGACTTACGTACATGTGTAATCCCTTTTTTTTGGATGGGAAGTCATCAAATGACTTCTGCGCCTCAGGGCGGAGCGGAAGGGAGTGTCAGTCTCTTACTGAGTGAAACCACCTGTGTTCCTTCTAATGTCCTATGCGTTCCAGGGCCACGGTGACTCTTTCAAACAATTCCGCAACCCTGGCAGCATTGACACTAGCGGGCCCCTTCAATTGTGCTGTCATCTCTTTGAGGCACATACCGCGCCATTGACTCAAGCGTTCCCCCTGCACGCTTAACTAAAGAAATAATAGATCTTGGCTTAATTTGAAGAAAGCCCAGACGTGAAGTTTAAGTCGAAAGAAGTCCAATTAATCCCTGTAGTTTAAATTAGGTATATGTTAGATAGTATGTGTGTATGATGTGTAAGTGTGTATTGAAGATATCTGCCAGAGAATCAAGGTAACTGACACAGCCCGAAATTTTTTAATTATTATAACTTAGTAAAGCCATATTTGTTACGGTCGCCAATCGTATTTTTATCAAAATACAACCTGACACTGACCTGCAATATGCAAAAAACGTATGAAAAATTGAATTTCGCGGGCTACCCTGGCGTTTTTCCTTAAGTAGCAATGGGCAGGACACGTTGCTCGTAGAACAGATAGTCGATGGTTTCAAAACGTTCTGGAAAAGCCAGTTAAGTCATGTTTCTGTGATAAACAAAAACAGTTATCTTTATTTTCTTCTTTCGCAAAGGAGCAAAATTATTTAAATCAGTCAAGCCACTTCCAGTCTCATTACAATGGAGGTTAAAAGCCGTCGAAAAGATACGGTAATGAGCCCCCTATCTCGCCCATTGACTCCGTAAGATTACTTGATAAGCCCCCAATATTTACTTAGCGCATAAATTAATAGAAATTAGCTTTATTTTACATACATTTTGGGTGTTTTGGGAGCCGTATCTTGAGAGGCGGTAAGTCTTATCACGATGTCTTAATATACAGTGAAAGGGAAGACAAGATTTGAAGAGATTTTTGTGTTGAAGGAAAAGCTGTAGTTGAAAAGAAATACCATGGCTCAGCTTGCTCGCTTACAAAGTAGAAATACTTGCACCGCTTAAAAGCTCCTATGGTTGATACGACGCGGCTATGCAACAACGCGTTTAAAAAAAAAAATAGGGATTGATTCGTGTATACGTGGATCAATTTTTATAAAAAGGGTTTTTTTTTTTAATTTAATTTGGGTTTGCTCTTGACTCTTGTCTAGGTCATAGATGACAGAGACAAAGTCGACGATGGAGCGAGCTTACCCAGAAGAAGCCTGTTCACTCTAATTTTGAAGAGATTAGGGTTGTATGCGTTCGGAAACACAGACGCAGGCAGGCAGGCAGGGTTGTCGTATTGTCACGTCGCATCGGTCTGTGGGATCTTTTGTAGATAGTAGTCGAATAGGTTGTTTTTTGTGCGAGGTCTGTAAACTAGTAGGGGTAATAGGGAATGCCACGCCAATTGGGTTACCAAAATACTGGACGCGTGCTTTTTATTTGGTCACGTAAATAAAAAACCGTCCAAGTGCGGGTAGAACTCTCACACGAAGGGTTCCGTACCATAAACAAAAAAAAATACGTTTCTTGTATGGGAGCCCCCTTTCATTTTTAATTTAATTTAACTTTTATGATTTGTTATTATATCGGTTATAGAAATACGCATTCTCTGAAAATTTCAACTGTTTACTTATTACGGTTCTTGAGATGCAGCCTACTGACAGACAGACGGACAGCGGAGGCTTGGTAATAGGTTTCCGTTGGTTACCCTTCGGGACGATACAGTGCTTTGAGATTTCGTGTGACGTCACATCTTGGCACTTGTTATCTAGAAGTGACGTCACAAGCCCCGCTCTGGAACTTTGATGGTTATTATCATTGCCTTTTTTATTGCTTTGATAAAGCAAAAATTACATGTCCATGAATTTTTGATGGTTTACTCACGGAACGAATTGATTATTTTATTTTTATATCCAGGAAACGTCCCTATGGGGGCGACATTTATTATCAGGTGGGATGTCGCCGGTACCTAGTATAATTGTTACCCTATAAGTACCACCAACTAATTGACAAGGCCCAAAATTTTGTTATCACGGGAGTGTATCTTTTTCTTCCCACGCAGAGGTACACCGAGGTACATAAATTATCCTTACTCAATGTTTTAAGCAAGAACGCACTGAGTGGCAGGGCGTTTCCAAGTTTGTTTATAAATTTAACAAAAAGAAAAGTATGTCTCGGTCTTGCCCCTTGGAACTTCATGAAACTTTTCCCTTTAAATTTACATTTCTGTTTTTGAGATACAACCTTCAGTAAGAATTAACTTAGGTATGTAAGTAAATATTTTGTTCTTCGAATGTCTTTTTCTTGAATATTATTCATGGCCTTGGGTTTGGTTGCCCTGTATTAAAGTAAAAAAAGTTAATTGTCTGGAATCGACATCGACCGAACTCATAATTTTCATCAAGCGGACTCTTGCGGCGTTCACCATGTCTTCGGTCCACGTTGTTGAAGGAATCTACCCTCTCTCTTTCCAGAACCTTTCAATGCACCTCACCCTGTGCCCCTTAAGTGTGTTAATTGTTCGGGCTCTTGGTTTTCTGCTGCGAATATTTCCACTTTTAGTTCGATCACACAGGGAAGCTATACATTATATGGATAAAAGATGTCATAATCATCTTAGATCACAATCAAATGAGGAGGCCCCCAGTGACAATCTGTCTGCGATAGAACGGCGAAGAATGAGTGGGATTGACAAACATTCTCGTGACATTTCGTCACGGGATCAATCCCTTATATTTTGGCATTTTGACAATCGCCTTCGCTTATAGAATGGCAGTTTGTCTACAACCTCATGTTGAATGTATTATTTCACCTCCTTCTAACATCTAGATCTTTCAAAATGAACAAGCATCAACTACTCTCCGAAATCTACTTCAAAAGCATCTACTAAAGCCGTATTAAAATCTTAGTTTCTACGTCAAAGCCACGTGTTCAAAGCTGCATTACAAATTTCATAATGAATACAAGTTTGCTTAGTCCCCTCGGGTTCCGTACCGTCGCCGTCGCTTTGAGCGCAGTGGCGCAGAGAAGAAAGGGATAGAAGGTTCACGTCCACCATCATCTGCATAGCCTTTTTCCAACTACGTTTTTTATTTGATATGGGTTTGCTCTTGACTCTAGTCTAGGTCATAGATGACAGAGACAAAGTCGACAATGGAGCGAGCTTACCCAGAAGAAGCCTGTTCACTCTAATTTTGAAGAGGTAAGGGTTGAATGCGTTCGGAAACACAGACGCAGGCAGAGTTCCACTCCTTTGCTGTACGCATTATAAAACTTTTTACAAAAAAATACAACCGACACCGAGATCGGTGTCAAAAAACGAAAAAGCAACAAAAACACCGACTCCTGAAATTAAAGTTATTTGTATACTTTGCAGTGTTTTTTATTTGGAAGTCGGTTTGTATTTTTTTGTAAAAAGTTTTTTTTTCACTTTTTAGTGGTTCACATGTGCTTACCTCTTCAAAGCGTACCGCCGTGATGTTATGTTATAAAGTGGTGTAAACAGAAGACAGACATGAGATTTCAGCAATACCAGTCCATTTGCTATCATTTATTAAGGAGTTCCGTTGCCTATCTCCGAAGTTCAAGTGTGACTATAAAATTTGAAGAGTTCTCTGTTTTTCTCCAGGATCTTATCATCAGATCCTGACTTGATGATCACGGGACCATCTGGGAACCCTTTCAAACAAAAAAAAATCCAAATCAGTCCAGCCATCTTCGAGTAATCGGGGAACATACATTAAAAAAAAATGGTTCCGACGAATTGAGAACCTCCTTTTTTTAAAGTCGGTTTTTTTTGCGAATTGGTGGAATAGCAACAAGGTAGAGATGGTAATTTGCAGTGCGTCTATATGTCCGATGGAAGAAAGAGGCCGGTGGGTCATCCCACCGGAACTCCACGACCTCATGGTCGTGAAGTTCCTTTGTTTTTGAGTTCACTGATATTGGGTTCGGCCTGCAGTCTATTCGGATGCAGCTGAATGCCAGTTTACATGGAGAAACTGCTTGTAAGTTATCCACAACCTAGTATCTGAGTGATATGATACCCTTTGCAAGAATGGTGTTAGATTTTCTGGTTTTTAACTACCCGAAATGGATGACAAAGATTTGCAATTGACTTGACCAACGGCTTAACGTGCTTTTCGAGGCCGGGAGCAGTCTTGGTCAACAGAAAACTGTCGAATAGGTACGCACACATATGAGCACACACTTGGTACCTCGAGTGCAAGCACACTCGCGACTACCTTATTTCGTCAGAGGGAACGCGTAGTGGTAGGACAGGCACAGGCGCGGTGGCTGGCACGTTAGATGGCCACAAAGCATCGCGAATTGTTTTAGTGGGTAGTAGTGTCCAGACGTGTTTACTCAGGGTATAAACAATAGACGATCCCTCCCTAGCGACGCTCCGTCACGTCGAGCTAGACGCTAATATAGTCACTTCAGTATGGACACAAACGGCCTGGCCATATGTATGGTACTCAAACTTAAAAATAAAAAGTCATTTATTCAAATTAGGCTGAGTGCCAGCACTTTTTGAACGTCAGTTCTACATAAAAACAGAAAACGCCCGCCTGTCACCACTTCCTAGTGTTTAGCTGGGAAGAAGAAGTGGCGCAACAAACTCCGTCTGTTAAGTTATAAAGACTTGAATTTATACAGCAGTATGCAAAATTTACAAAAAAATTATATGTCACACAGAAAATTATATGTCTAATAATATGTAAATCAAATTTTATGAAATAAATTGACACTTGTTAGCTAGCACACTCCATTAAGCCATTAAAAACAGACAAACTCAAGCATTAATAAGTAAATAGATGGTGTGCCCGCTTACACGTGCAATGGTATAATCTAACAACAGGATTGTGATTGGAACCACAAGTGATGAACTACATGCCCTAGCTCCTAATCCTGTCCGGAGCTTATGTAAATATGTGCCTGTTTTCGCTCGTTTTAAGGAACCTTCTGTGCCTATCTATTCTGTGACGCCGTGGTCTAGGCAACAACCGTTTACTTATTTAATTCTTTTGTAACCTACACGTTAAGAAAATTGCTTCGGAGAAATCGTTGGTAAATGTTTACTGTGGCTAGGAAAGTATTCAATGGAGGAAGAGACTGTTTTGAGTCTGCTTTGTTTTAGTTTTGAAAGTCCTTGGTTGTTATTGTACTTGCTTTTAATTTATCTTGTAGTAAAGTGATTCAGTGTGTACTGCACTGTCTTGTTCTATATTTTTAGTTCTACGTTCATTACGATTACAAAATAAATGTAAAGATTTTTTTATTCGGCTGATCTACGTTGCATAAATCTAGTGAAATATGTCAGTGAGAGACGGACTGAAAATTATTTTAGACAAAAAATTGTGAAATATTTCAAGGACTTTTACAAAAGTCGTATTGATTTATTTTATTCACGACTCTACATAATGTATGTATTTTGCTATGAAATATGCCTATTATATTATGTTCAATCAGCAACAGCGATTGTGAAGATCAAAATGCAGAGGGATTGACCATATGACATTTCGATAGCGCTTGTCAATCCCATACCGTAGACATACTAATGTAAATACTAACGTCGTAGGTACGTTACAAAACTCACCCAAACTTAAACTGGCCCAGTATTACTTTGAAGAAAGTAGGAACGTCTTTAACACTCCCACTTAGTAGCAAAACCTCATGTACTCAACATACGACCTCTCACGTTATCAGCATTTGTCATGAATTATGACTGTCGTGTCACACGTCACCGTGGAGCGACATTGTCGGATAAACATGGCGGGGGCCGGAATATGTCGTGATGTGACTGATTGTGATTGTGTCTGTGGGCACATTAACTGACGTTTTTAAGCTCCTTGATTTTTAACCGAATATTAAAAAAGGAGGAGGTTCTCAATTCAATTGTATTTTTTTTAATTTTTGTTACCTTATGAGATAACAAACATTTATGAACCGATTTGAAAAAGGAAATACGTTCCGATTGGTCCCATATACATTTTATGAATTTGGTTTTTAAACCAAGTAAACGAAATTGCGTGTTTTGAAATCAGCAAACCAGTCAAACCGGATGCAGCTGACTACCAGTATTTCAATAAACCACCAGTAAATCAAGGATCTCTAGGTTTATTAATAACAGATGCATGGATCGAGTTTCAAGTTATGCAAAGCATTATTAACTTGATATTTATACTGCGCTATTCTCTCTTTTTCCATTCATTGGACAAACATGTTAAGTACTTATGTATTCAGCTGACAAGCCTTTTAAATTAATCCTCTTTATTTTAAATACTTAACTAACTATAAATACTATAAATACAAACTCCTAACTAAATTAACCCTAAAATATGGTCTGTCGACAGGATTATTATTTATTATTATTATTATATTATTTATATTTATTTATTATTATATTTTAAAGTCCAATGTGATGCCACTAAATAAATATTTATAAAATATGTTACAAGATGGAGCCATGTGTATTAATTACCCCTAAAAGCCACATTTTCTTCTTAAAAAATACGTTTTCTTACTTCTGAAAATGATTAAAATAAACTGCTCCATGTACCATATTCTCTTATGCTCGGAAACGAATGCATTCTATTGTTCTGATTCAACCCCCAAGGAAATGTACGCGACAGCAAAAGTTATAAACTGTCTCTATTACTATTATCCTGGAATTATGTTGGTATCTATTTAAATCAACAATATTATGAATTTATTTATTTTAGTTTATTTTTTTGTGTTTAACTGTGGCAGTTTTTGGGCTTGGCATGGTAACACTAAGTATTTTGTGGGAAATTTGTGTTTTTATTTTCTGTTTAATAAATGGTTATAAAAATTATCTGTAAATATGTGAGTACCATTTACCTAAATTTCTTTAGAAAATGAATAAGTTTACCTCTGATAATACTTTGTTCTTATAAGTAGCATACTCTGGGTGAATCGTCCTCACATAATGTTAAATTAGATTTTGTATACCAAATTTTGTAAAATCATTATTTGAAAAAGAGTAACTATGGAGTTTCTTGTCCGTTCTTAAGAATCTACCTTTCCGAATGGACAGTAGAGTCACTTTATTAATGTAATATTATTATTTTACTGAACTGTAAATGATGACATTCAAAAGTGACGTTTAATGGCCTAATTGAAATAAACGTTTTGACTTTGACTTTGAAATATGGACAGCTCTTAAATAACTACTAAAATAATAAAAAAAATACTGATTGAGGACGTATTTTTAACAGAAGATCTAGTTATTAAATCTCTTCCAATTTCGGATTCAAAAGACCAAAATATCAACGTGATAAACCTCGTTTATTTCTGTACTGACGCCAGCATATTTAGCTACCCGAAATTATCAAATTTTCCAATCAACCTTGAACCAAACGCCATAGCGATAAAGTTGAAAATCTATTTAAAAAAATTTACATATTGTTGTAGCTTCATGTGCTGGCGTATGTACCTCTAGTTAAAGATTATATTTTTTTGCTTGTGAAAATATAGATATAGATAATGTAGATATGTCAGTTTTTTTTTTTTTTTTAGGGGTGGGAAATCATCAAATGACTTCTTCCGCTCTGGGTGGAGCGGAAGGGCGTGTCAGACTCTTACTGACTAAAACCCATCCGTGTTCCTTCTAAAGCCCTTTGCGTTCCAGGGCCGCGGTGACTCTTTCGAACAAATTCCGCAACCCTGGCAGACATATAGATGTCATAAGAAGTGAGAGCGCCATGCCGCTTCTCCAGCCACTCATTCAAAACGCGTATCTCTGCTACTGGGGTGTACCCCGTCATCTACACTCCACCTCTCTGCTCTTCAAACTATGTTCTGAATGCATATTAATTGTTATGTAAAGAGGACGTTGCGTAGTTAAATTCAATTTATTTGTTTTTGCGCACGTGTGAGGCTCTTTAAGATTATTTAGGACTGGAGTTACTATTACAAGATAAAACAAAAGGTATTTATTAGGGATACACAAAGTTGGGCTTAAAATTAGGCTGTCTACGTACTGGTCGTGAAAACGTATTAAGGCTGCGGTAGACAGGTGCAATGCAACAATGCGATGACGCTTTTATCTTCACCGCTCTTTGTTTGTGTTTTTTTTCAAAATCATCCGGTTCCTAGCTAGGAATACCGATTTCGTTTCAAATCCAATTATGCAGTGTTAGTTTTCATTGAAATTGGGCACGAGACTCCTATCGGTGTTTTTCGATATTCCTCATTATTTCGGATCCACACACACTAAAAATACACGGTGAATGAGAGAAATGTTCCTGAAGTGCATGGTCATGTTTAAGGGGGTTGGTGTCCTATATCTGCTATTCAATTAGGAAAGAATATAAAAAATAACACTTTTTATGAAAAACTAGGCTTGGTTTTTTGAAAAATTTAATTCATTTTTTATTTTGATATTGTTTCTTAAGTCTACAGCAGCTAATGAACACCACCCTTAAATACAACCACGCACTTCTGGAACACCCTGTATATAGTATAAAACGTTCTGAATTTTTCGTAACTGTCACATATTTGTGACTGTAAAATAGGTACACAAGTGAACATTATGACAAATGACACTGAATGAACGTAAAATTTTTTTTTTTTCTCTAGTGGTATTTCATATTATGTTTCTGTGGTGATTGTGAGACATTTAAATATTGTACACCTAATGGGTATGTTACAGTGATACATGTTACAATAGTAATTTTAAGAACTGAATTTCCACCTGTGACGAACAATAAATAAATCTGAATCTGAAGCATACTTCGTAGTTAAATTCAATTTACTTGTTCATGAGCGCGTGCGGCATTTTAATCTTTATACGAGTTCCTTGTCAGCTCCACGCTCTTTGCTACGTTTTAGCGGCGCGCTGCGGTCTGCGTACATGTGAGGCGTATTTATAATTACAGCCTCAGTCTGCAGTAATTAGATATTTTTCATTCTCATTATAATAATAATAATATAATATAATATATCCTGGGACAACTCACACACGGTCATCCGAATCCAAACTAGGCAGAGCCTGTGCTATGGCAACCAGACAACTGATAAACATACTTATATATTTCTAAATACATACATATTATAGACAAATTACACCCAGACACAGAACAAATGATCATGCTCATCACACAAAGATTTGTCCTGGGTGGGAATCGAACCCACGACCTCTGGTTTAGCAGTCAGGGTCACTAACCACTCGACCAACAGGCCAGTCATTCACATATGCGAGTGAGTTATAGAAGATTAATTAAATGACGTGCTTGTATTCGTGTGTGGATAGGGTATTTGACGATAAAAAATCTTATAAGTCCGTCAAATAGATATCCAAACAATATTGGACACGTATTTTTTCTTTTATCACGTAACCAAAAAACGAAAACGATGCGTTGAAAACTCGTGTGACGTCACTAACCAGTACACTTTTTACTGAAAAGTGACGTTACAAGCTCCCACTCCTTATCGTTGATGCGTTTTATCTTTGTGTTTTTTTATTGATTTGATTAAATAAAAAATACGTATCCAATATTTTTCGACATTATATGTGACGGACTAAATAGAATCATATTTTTTAGCCCAGGCGACATCCCTATTGAAGCTAAATAATAGCCGCAGGAGGCGATCTTTAAGATGACCTAAAGTTTGTTGAGGTCGGTCTGTGGATTGGCCACCACCCACTTCATATTGAGAAGCTGATTGTCATTTTAATTTGGCAGTCGTTTCGT
This sequence comes from Mamestra configurata, assembly GCA_002192655.3. NCBI lineage: Eukaryota > Metazoa > Arthropoda > Insecta > Lepidoptera > Noctuidae > Mamestra > Mamestra configurata. The sequence continues at coordinate 300,988 of NDFZ01005137.1, forward strand.
AATGATAATAATTATAATCAGTAGCCCGAAATTCTGACAGTCAGTTTTACTTTCGTGTTACCAAGTATCTAACTGCATTGAGGAGGTCAAATAAAAATCGCTTCATATAAAATATCTCGCCTGTATTCATCAGGTACCTTAGCTCAGCCATATTCAACTAAAGGGGGCGAGGCCTATTTCCAGCAGTATAGATATCTTTCTCGGCTTTCACGAGGTTCTCGTCATGCGGGACGGCTATGTCAACACATATTGGACGCCTCTCTATTCGGTCAACCACCACTATACCAGGGTTTTAGGCCACAATAGTCCTGTCAGTGATGATGGACCGGTCCCAGTAAAATTTTATATTGCCACTATCGAGAATTGACTGGAGTCTTTTATTAGTGTTTTAAAAAAATCTTTGGATAGGAACGTAAAATATCTGTTTCAATTTTTTTTTTCTTACCCTATTGTGTCCCACTGCTGGGCAAAGGCCTCCCCCATATCCTTCCGGACATTATTTTCTTGTGCCACCTCGAACCAGCCTTCGCGGTGTGCATCCAAGTCATCTCGCCACCGCTTTCTGGGCCGGCCTCGGCGACGCCGTCCATCCTCTGGCACCCATTGCGTGGAGACTTTTGCCCAGCGGTCATTATGCATGCGGCTGGTGTGACCCGCCCAGTCCCATTTTAGCCTGATAATAATTCAATGATTAATTATTTATAACGTTATCGATTATAGCGATGAATTCAATTTTATCTTGAACGATATTCGTTTTTGTCAAAATATAGATGTTTCCTCATCCTCAGTTCAATCTAGTGCCTTCTATTATCACTATTATAGTTTGACTGTGGGCAAGCTTACTTACCCCAGTAGATCGATCCAGGCAGGCATTATTATTTAGCTCTCTGAAAGGGCCTACAGTCATAGAGTTAAATCTCGATCCACGCGTCTTACGTTTGATTTCTGACGCCAAAAGACCTCAGTCACTTCAAGCAGATGTGCAATAAAACCTGCTTGAGATACGTAGATTGTAAAAATAAGATTGGGAGCGTTGTCTGCCCCACAGTTCGTCGGAACACTTCGCGCTGGTTGGCGCGAAGCACAGGAGAGGGCGGTTTGGTAATTAGGATCATTTGAAGACTTATGTGTTTGTAAGGTCTCGATAAAACTGGGTTCTGATGCTCGTGTAGTGTCTAAAAGCTATCAGTATATTCTATAGCTACCTACTACGATCCTTCCTTCAGTTACATATGTATATGAAAACTGGACCTTATACGGTTTGCTGTGGTCAGAGCTGGGAAAATATATGCTGTGCTTTAATAAAAATAAAAATTACAAAATATTATCCCGCATGTATTTAAAATACAAAGTACGAAATACTTTAAAGTCGTGTATTTAAAATAAAAAATAAAGTATTTAAACTATTTTTATTTAAAATGCAAAATACTAATTACGAAATACCGTCAGGTGTTAGGTTTGGCCAGCCTTTTTGCTTACGAAAGCTATCGAGCGCTGTTTTCTGCGGAACCCAACCATTAATAAGATTGCTAAATGTATTCATGTTCAAATGTATTTTGAAGTCATAAGTATTGCATAGTTTTAAGATAGTTATGTACATTATATAATTATATTTTGAAGAAGTAATTGAAGTACAAATACCAAATACGTATTTGTATTTCAATTACTTAATTTAATTACAAGTAATTCAAATACTGCCCAGCCCTGGCTGTGGTTGACGTGTTTTAGTTACCTATTGCCAAGGGCTTTTCAGAACTGCCCGTATGTTTAGTGCTACTAAACATACGGGCAGTTCTGAAAAAACTGTGATCAGAGAGATATATTTTCTTCGAGACAATTGGTTCTAGATTTGTAGTGTGGCAAGGCTTTTACCGGGGAGCTACCTAATGGTTTCCAAACTTTCATCAGATTCAACAATAAATCGTTTCTTAATAAACGGCAATATAATAATAGAAGACATTTACTGGCCACAAAGAAGATACAATTCTACAATTCCGCTTCAGCCTCTCCTTTGTCCGCTTCCCATCCGAAACGTGAACACAATATAATGAGGGAGTGGAGCCTCAGAGAGCAAAGTTTGGAGCGGACTCAAAAGTGCTCCCAGTAATTTTTCCTGCTTGATTTAAAACGATCGCATTGTAACAGAATTTTGGTCGTCCATTCTTGTTCGCAATTGTGTTTTTGAGTTGTTATATGTATGAGGTTTATGGTAGTTTTTCCAAATTTTGAGAGCATTATTTCAAGGATGCGGTTTGTATGCGTTTCCAGCTTCACCTTACGATACATTTCGTCCAAATGACGTGACGTAACGTGGCACACTGGTTAAATAGCATACTTACAGGAGAGTAGAAAGTCAGAGTGATGTAAACGAGAAGTGAATAATATTTATAATTATTTGTTATTTAACATGAACTGAAAACCCATACTAACACGACAGCAGGCGACATTGTAGATGACACAGGAACCCATCACGACCCAAAAAAAAGTTGTTAAGCGGGCCTAACATTTCAATCATCATCATCATCAGCCGAATGACGTTCACTGCTGGACATAGGGCTCCTCCGAAGGGAGAGTTTGCCACAATCGCCACGCTTGGCAGGCAAGTAGGCGATCGCAGTGTAGCTGTTGCAATGCACAGACAATGCTGCTGCCCATTATCTGGTGAGTCCCTTAGTCGCCTCTTACGACACCCACGGAGAGTGATAGGATGGTGCTATTCTTCAACCTCCACAACCATACAGAACAGTAGAAGAACATTTAAATAGTGAATGCCAATAAAATCCTAGCTTTACACATTAAACTTCTTTTAAAGGTAATCCCAACATTTCCTTTTAAATTACTTGATCAAATACTAAAACTTCCAAGTTTCCAACGTGGCGTACAAGCGGCCCTAGAAATGCATGAAATGAATGATGTATGAAGGTACTGCACAAAGGGCTCTACGTAATGCGTGAAGCACTAGCCGCTGGTAACCGTATAATATTTCACTAAGACGCCACCACGAGGAAATTGTCGAGGTAAGTGGAGGATTTTGGAGCGAAACGGTAAAATATTGATGCGTTTCAGGAAATTGGTCTTTGTGTATGAATATCACAAAAACCAAAAATAAGGAAACATTATAATAATTAAGTAAGCAATAAGTAAGGAAACATTACATGCTTGGAATATCACTTTTTTGTTGAAGCGAAAACTTCTTGAGCATTTTTTGAGTGAAAAAAAATCATGGAACTCGCGTCATCGTCACCGAGCGCTTTAGCTTTCGCTTACTTTTCACTTCTATCGACAGTCCCCAAAGACTGCTTGCATGTTTTGGCTCGCTGTCCGATCACCACCAGGCCCGCACCGCGCGCCTCAAAGAGATTTCAGCATAAGAGATGGGGCCCACTAGGGCCAGAGCTTGCCAGGGTTGCCGACTTTGTTCGAAAGAGTCACCACGACCCGGGAACGCAAAGGGCTTTAGGAGGAACACGGATGGGTTTTAGTCAGTAAGAGGACACGCCCTTTCGCTCCACCCAGAGCCGTTTGATGATTTCTCATTCTTAAAAAAAATACAATTGGGAAAAGGTTAGGCAGATGAACGCAGTGCCTAATAAATGTTAATATACAGCGAACTTGGTAATTATCCCCCGGCAGTTAGTCGGAGCGACCGATGTCTTCAATTGCCTTGTCGTGCCTTTTAATCCAGCAAGCGTCGCTACTAAGAATGGTTAGCGCAGACACAATGTTTAATTGTTCACATTAATGTGCGTTACTTGTACTACTGGGAAATTTATTTGTAGGAACTTACTTATATACATGTTTAAGACTGACGAAAAGAGCTACTGGCTAAATAATGATATCGCTCATTTGGAGCGACAGTGACACAAGTGCAAATTTGTAAATTTTACACTACGCCAGTTTTAAGATTTTTTCCGGAATCCGCGCGACAAAATGGAATATTTCAACAACGACTTTTCACTCTCTAGCTGACGTTTTTTGAACTTACAAATGTGTCATTTTTACTCCTAACGTAGATTATCAGGCAGATAATTTTGGTGTAATTAGGTCAGTTTCGCATTTTTTTGCAGTTGTGTCACTGTCGCTCCAAATGAGCGATATATGTAATTCTCCTGATCGATTTCAGCCATGGCGGCCAATCTCAACCGCGACTAGCCATCGGCGCGGGTCATATTATAGTGCACAAGTGTGTGCGCAAAGACAGGTGCACTTCATCTTCCATCACTCTCATATTCCGATGGGACGGCAACCCGACACGACTGTAGAGAGATCTGGCGCAGGACCAACGGCTTATCCTGCTTTTCGAGGCATGGGGATGCCACACCACCAACTCCACCAACCACAAAAAGTGTCATTGGGCTTTTCCAGTAGGAATTTCTTAGTGACAGCCCGGAGTTTAAATAATGGTATACACATGGGTTCAACTCCAATGCTAAGTAGTTGCCGAGGTCAGTCCGAGAATGGGTGACCATTCGTTACATACCTTGACTTCTCCGAGCCACCATACCCATAACCAAATCAATCGGACCAATCCTATCGCTTTGGTTATGGGGATAGTGGTCAGAAGCCAAAAAATCTTACACCTGTCTTGCCAAGGGAAGTACGGATAGGCAGTCGCTGCATGTAAAGTCGTGGTACTCAGCTGCATCTGAGTACTGGAAGCCGACCCTAACTTGGTTGGGAAAAGATTTGGCAGATATTTATGGCTACAATTTAAATGCGTACCAAGTAAAATATGTTAACTTCAAATAAAATAAATCCAATCTATACTGAGGTGCCTAAAGAACAACGTTTTAAGTTCCAAAATAATTTAACACTCATCAGAATAATTGTACGTGTTGTATGTATTTATATTCTTTTTGCCTACCAAAATGGATAAATGCTCACCAAATCCTGTTTTCCTGAAATACAATGTTACTTCTGTTACTAGGAGAACTTGGATGCAAGAGCGAGCTAAGTGAGCTCGGGACTTGGGGGACCCCGACTCGGACAGATTAGGTTAGAAGGTGATGGCTATCCCCTTCGAGGTTGTTTTTTTTAAACCTTAGAGCCCCGCGAAGCGGAGCTCCGACTTCGCCTTTTGGTGCGCATTTAGCCTTTCTGGCAGGTATTTCGAATTTTTTGGCAGTAAATAGGTACTTTTCTGGTAGGCGTTTAAAAACAACCCGATATTTAATAATGAAGAGACCAATTTTTTCCTATAACGGTTTTCTAAATGTTCAAATGTAAGGAATTGAGCACGAGATAGACGCATGTCAATCCACAGTGTGTGGGACATTTTGGGCTCTTTGACTACCAATTGATATCACTGAATGAATTACCCTTTCTCTAAGTCTTCATCATCATGTCAGCCGATAGACGTCCACTGCTGGACAAAAGCCTCCCCCATTCCCCAGGCGGGTTGGCAATCGCAGCAACGCCCACGGGAAGTGATGGGACGGTGCCATTTTTTTACGTCCTAGGTGTTAATTGCATCATACTTGATCAGACATTGTTGGCCTCTTTGGCCGAAAAATCTTGGCCAATCCTCTTGTCAACAATTTTCAAATTATGGTTACGGTTCTAACGTTCGTAACCCAGATGGCAACATGAGCAAAACAAAAAAACAAATTCCCACTTATTTCTGTCTAACATATGAGCTTTCATAAAATTTCCAAATATCCTCAGTAAGAAGAATTTTAAACTAGAATGGTGATGAAGTCGTTCATCATGACTATTCTAGTTTAAAAAGAGTCGTCGTTTAAATCCAACCTGGATATTTCAAACACCGTTAGCGGCGCCCACAGTTGGTCGGCTAAGCCAACACTGAATCATAATCTACCCGCAGCCTTAAAAGCAATACGACACACACGTAAATCAGAATCACACCTCTCGCGCTCGCAACCTCACAAATACAGCCGGGTTGGGACACAATTGACGCTCGATATGTTTGCCGACGTCGCATTACATCGTACCACGATAAAAGGTGACGCAAACCATTTTGTACTGGTTGGTAACAGTATAGATAGAAAGAAGAAAATAGAAGTATCGTTATTCGACCAAGATTAGGGCACACATATAAAAAAATACAACAAACAACTATTTTTGTGCCTACTATAGTTCAACAACATTAATACAAAACCTATAGATACAAAAATTATAAACGAGTACTTCAGTTTAGGACAGTGTCTACATATATACGTTGTAGTCTTCTGGGCTCACTCGTTCCATCACCTATATCCCGTCTATCGCTGTTTATCAAGCGCAATCCAGGTCAAATGAAGACTCAGCAAAAAATAAAAACGAATTTAGTATGCAACCATAAACTTATATGGACACTAATGAAACGTCGGAAGCTCTACAGTTCCAATTGGCTTTAATATGGCTCATCGGGTTTTAGAAAAGGTACGGTCTTGTCTTCCACACCACACACCTGTGTCCCGTACCTTGGGCACTACTGGGCAGTCAGTCTCGTCAGTAACTTGCCGATTCGCTAATATTATTGTCATGGCTTAAGCTGCTCGTTAGTTCGTGAAAAGTAGAGGCAGATCGATGTCACATTGCGCAATAATCGTTGCTACCTTACCTGGCTTGAAACCTGTACTAAATCACTTTGTAACATTGTGGCAAACGCCTCCGTCCTCCTGTCACGCCAAGGTAAGTTCAAACAAAATTTAATTGGTCCTCTATTTTACAAACAACCGTTCGAATCGAAACCAATTATCGTTTTCGCGTTCGAATATCGAAAGTTCGTAGCAGGTGCGCGTAACGTCTCGGTTTGAGGAAGAGGCGGTAGCGGACAGGTGTCCAAGGAGGTAGTACTACCTTGGAATTAAAGAAAAAGAAGAAGAAGAAGAATAATATTTATTTAACACTTACACGCACGGTACATATGTAGATATAAAATTAAAAAAAGAAATGTAGGTATGCTAAGAACTAAGTGTGTGTCTCACGGCTGCACTAAAAAGGTCCATTTCAGCGATGTGTCAGACAGACTGATGCTGTCTGACGCTGGTTTTCTAATGAACCCTTGAATGGAATTGGGTTAAAGTACCGTAGGATAGAGTGTGCCTGTGTTCTTTCTTTGTCTATCCAGTATTGTGACGATAGCTAGTTTGTTTAGTCAAGTTTTCGAACGTATAAACTTAAGTCTTGCTCGTTGGTGTTAATATTAGCAGAACACCAAGTGCTTTTGTTTAAAAAACGTTTTTCGCTCCGAATACGCCTGTTGTCCGTAGATTGTCACTATGTCCGCTGGTAGCATTTGAGATTGCATAAGATTAACATTAAGTGTAGCAACGACGAACTGCCAAACTTGATGGTCGATGGGGCCGAAAAGTTCTGGAGTGGCGACCGTGAACCGGATGACTCAATATTCGAGGGCCATCCAAAGAGTAGACCGATGACCCGCTGAATCCGCTGGATGCAGAGGATCATTCCATATGGCAACACTTTGGGAGGACATGTCGAGCAGTGGACGCTTGTCATCTCGAATGATGATGAGTAGAGATACCTGCAGTTGTACCGTTCTTCTTTCTGCTAAATTCTCTGCCTCCAATACAGGACGCATAAAGCAGAAATACTGTTATTCCCCGCTATAAGTACATAAATTACACCACATTTATAGCCGTCGGTGTCGGCATATAAATCACGATTGGCCAGGCTGGCCGAGTCATTAGTGGGCGACCGCGGTACCAAGTCGGATTGAATTGTGACCGTGTTTAGCGTCTACACTAGCCATCCGCCTACCCGGCTTCAGCTAGTCGGTGCCGCTAATACGCGCCTGGAGTGTGTGGTTTGTATTGTTTTAATTGGATGGCCTTATTGGTAATGTATGTAAGCACAAAAGTGTAATGTCAAGTATTTATTAGGTAAAAGATTCGATTTTGCAACGCTAGATGCCAAGGTCTACTCCGTGCACGTTTCCTATGCGTAGTGGAGAAATCTCTAGCTTGAAGATAAGTTTTTTGCTTGTCTTTCTTTCTCTTTCTCCAGAAGGAAAGAAAATTCACAATGCTTGTTGGTATGTTTAGGTAACATTCCATGTGTGACCTCAAAATATTATGTAACACTGAAAGTGTCTTTTGATAATTTGCCTATCAGTAGATCACTCTGTAGCTGATGACCCCTTATTATCATAATTATCCACAGCAAAGGTCTCGCTTTTCTTGTGCCTATCCCCACGCAATTGTACAAAACTTATCCAGGTTCTAACAAAAATGGGTTCTACCTTTCTCGTTGCCAGATGACCGACACTCCTCCCATGGACGCCACTCGATCATACAGTCGTCATATGCATCTTAGTACAAATTTATCATGAAAGCTCCTTACCTACCGAAATAAATCAACTTTATCCCGTCCAGAACAGATTCAGGCATCCAGCCATACTTTAAAACGAGAAAGGTAGCTTCAAGACAAGGACAGCATGATTGCACGTCGTTGACAATACAAACTCAATAACTCAACGGTGTCCAGCTAAGCCGCTTACAGTACAGAGCGGGATGTGTAGCGCAGTGGGACAAAGCGGTGGAGTTCGAACTGCACCGTTTTGCTCTCTCGCTATTTATTTTTTGGAGATTTAAAATGCTTGACAGGCCTTGGAAAATTAAGCTTTTGAACGGTTTTGGATTCGGAGGAGCTCGTGGCTAAATAATAACGGCCGCACGGGTCGATCTCCAAGGTTAAGCAACGCTTGCCGAGGTTGGTCTGTGGATGGGTGACCATCTTAACATACCGAGACTCTTCCGTGCCTCGGAAAGCACGCTAAGCCGTTGGTCCCGGCTGTCATTTGTAGATCTTTGGCAGTCGTTACGGATAGTCAGAAGCCAGATAATCTGACACCAGTCTTGCCAAGGAGTACCGTGTTACCCAGCTAATGGGTTGTGGAGGTCTGGTAGGCAGCCGCTCCACGTAAAAAACTGATATTCAGCTGAATCCGGTTTGACTGGAAGCCGACCCCAATATAGTTGGGAAAAGGCTAGGCAGATGATGAACGGTTTTGGATTAGCTGAACCAGTTCTTGACCTCGATTTCGCCTTAAGGAAATTGATGGATGTGGTCTATGATGAAATGAGTGAGTCGAAAAGATGTCTGTTCAATCTTTTTTATCCGAAATTAGAAGGTTGGTTGACACTTCCCGTGACCCAAGAGCTGGCTTTTACTTTGGCCAGAGCCTAAGTATTGCCATTCAATGTGGCAATGCCGCCAGTCTCTCGGGAACTTTACCAGCTGACAGCGTTGAGGAAGAATTTTTTGATGCTATATTTTAGTTTGTTGTAAGTTTAGTTTAGTTTATTTATTGATACAAATTGTGTATGTCACATAAAATTAAACCAAATAGAATCAAAAAACCTTCACGTGCATAATAAAGTAGGAATGTTTATTCACTTTCAGTTTAGGAACAGTTTGTTTTGCTTCGCTCGAGGGGAAGTCGAAACTTATTCCATCATGTCCTATCCTATCTTCTCATCCAGGACATGATCTAATAATCCGTTTAGCCGTGATGTGAAGAGGTAACCAACTGATATACAGAACGACAGACACTGTTACTTTCGCATTAATAATACAAGTTTCACCAGAGAATGGGCAGCAGCATTCTCTGTGCATTGCAACAGCTACACTGCGGTCGCCAACCCGCTTGCCAAGCGTGGCGATTATGGCGAACTTCATCTTTGGGGATGCCTATGTCCAGCAGTGGACGTCATTACAAGATTGGATTTGGATGGTGCGGGTTCGAAATCTTCGAATCATCGATAATTTTATACCTGAAAATTCTGTTCCATTTCTGAATTCACACAGTAAGTAGTGTCTATCCTTTCAGTGCATAAAATACCCTCAGAATGACTATGCCAGACATTTACACATAGTACTCAGTCTGACTACCATACAAAGCTCGTCATTTCCAGTAGGTACCTTTCTGACTTTAACCACTGCTGGCCTCTCTCTGTGCCAATCTTCACGCTCCTGATTCATCCAGAACCTACGATGAAACACCGATCTGGATGGAAAATCATCAGATGACTTCTCCCGCTCTAGGCCGAGCGTGAGTCAGATTCTTACTGACTAAAACCCCATTCCTTCAAATGCCCTTTGCGTTCCAGGGCCGCGCCTTTCGATGTGAAACATCTATAGCCGTAGGTAAAACCGATTATTATACAATGGTTTTCCGACCGATTATTATATATATACTGTCTTATTGTATTTTTTTCATTATGCCATATTTAGTTCCTGTTGTAATCTGTTCTTTTATACATATTACTTGTACTTAATCATTTCGATGTTTAATATCTGCCAGGTATCCCGTGACGGCTCACAATTTCATTCGAACAATTCGGCAACTTGGCAGGCACATTTACCATTTACTCGACACCACTCGGACACCTTACCCCTGTCATCACATCCCACAAAGTTACAAGCAAATAAAGCCTAATCAACGCCCTAAACAATTGATTAAATCGGTATCTGATATATCTACAAGTTTCCTCAACAGAGTTCCCCAGTATTGGGTCAATGTACCGACACATTTGCTCTAACTACATCAAATTACGAGCAAAGGGTTCCGTTGCGCGCTTCGATCTAATTGCGACTTCGTGACTGCTCCTACCCTCTTCCATTAGCACCTCGTACTACGGAGCCCTGTTATGGAGTAACATTTCGATGTACACAGTGTCCATCGACGCTTTTGATGCGAATGCCAGCGAAAAAGGCGATAGTTGAGAAGCAGTGGCCTCGAAAGAAGATGTGGAGATAAAATTGTCACCGTTTCTTGATAATATCACGTTGGAATCGTTAAAAGTCTAGACACTGGGCGATTCAATTTCTTATTTACGTTGATTTCTATATATAAATGGCATTTCAAATGTTCTGACTTATTCGTTCAAGATCAATAAGAATCATGTTTATATTACTTGAGTGATATCTAATTTTTCTGAGTAATTTTGGATTAAATTTTTCATTCCAGTGTTTATTGAGTTTTTTTGTGAGTGTGGAATTGATTATTTTTCTGTGAAACCATTAATAATGTTGAACTAGAGTTACGGGCTCTCCCTCTGGCTTATAACAAAGTGGAGGTAATATTTTCAGTTACACCTACTGCTTCTAATTTTTTAACCTATCCATCTACTTACTGTAGCTATATTACCTGAAGAATGAAAAATGTTACTACATAAAGACAAGAAAAAGAAAGAAAGAAAATTGTGTTTATTGGCATTATAAAAAACAGAAACACCTTAAAATTAAACAAAATAAATAATGAAAACCAACAATGCCAAAGGGCCTCAGCTCAGTATGATTCGTTTACATACTCTTAACAGATCCTAAATAAAAACTATGGCGAATTGGAATGTGAATTTGCTTATCAGTATTTGTAGTATTTAAATTAAAAGTTTGTTTCTGGTTGGATGCATTATAAATAGGTAAGGTTGCTTCCTCCCATCTCCTTTCTTGCCTTCCTCTTTTCCGTTTACCATCTCCAGGATACCAGTCTTGTTCCACTTTTCTTGGGTACTACGCAGCAGTATATGGCCCGTCCATCGTCCTAGAGAGGAGATGGGAGAATTAATTAAAACTTATAGCCGGTCCCAACTGGAGAAGGATAATTAGAGATAGAAAGCAGTGGAAGACGTTAGAGGTGGACTAAGCCAAGAGGCACACTGAACTGATAGACATTCATTGAGGACCATCACAATGTAAACAACACGCTAAATGGTTCAGGATTAAAGGATTATTGATTGATTGAAGGCAGATTACGTATAACGGCGCATGGACTAGCGCCATCTATCGAATTACTACCGAACAAGACTGGCAGCGGTCGGTCTAGCGAGGCGTTGGTTTGTTGGTGACGCGGCCATGTTGAAACAGACATTCTGGTTGTCAACGGCGACCGTGCTCTACAAATCCGGCGAATCGCTAATATTCGGTGTAATCAAAATAATTCTAATATGGTGCTAATGTTTTAATTATTTGGAGGATTATTATAAGAAACTGATTGTGTGACATCTAACAAGACTTTGATTTAAAACTTCTCCCATATAAACCCACGCCACCACTTTAATGATTCTGAAAATACTCCTGATATCCCGTTACGTACATTAAGGGGATGTAGAAACTAAGAAGAATTTATTTCAATTTTTGGCGACATGGTTGGCGCAGTGGTTGAGCGATTAGCTGCTAGCTCAGCAGCCAATCGTCGTGTCGTGGGTTCGATTCCCGCACGGAATAAACATTTGTATGGCCTACAGATAGTTGTTCCGGGTCTGTTTGTGGATGTTAGTTTATAATCCACACTAGCAGCCTGTATCGTAGATGCGTTATCAAACATATTATGTTTGATAACGCATCTACGATACAGGCTGCTAGTGTGGGGCAACGTTTTAAAAAAAAATGTATTGGCACAATTGTCTTCTATCAATTAAGTGTTATTTCAAGCCAACATCTAAACCAACAAAAGACCACCTCAGCTTTTCAAAACCGACCTTTCACAATCCTCGAAAGTCCAAAAACAAGGTAACTTGTCACCGAGTTAGTGATTGAGGGGATTAACAAGACAAACAGTCCTCTAACCTGGCTAATGTCCCAATGGATTCGGACTTTGGACCCGGGAAAATATTGTGTCAGCTTACTTCGCACCTTAAGGATATCTTTGGTGAACTTAATGGGTAGGTCGTTCTATTAATTTATTGTACTTTTTTTTTTCTAACTGTTCAAAAACTATTTTGTTATGAACTTGCTGGTGATGCCCTTCAGATGAGAATGGGTATCTCTTTGGAGAAACCGAAGGTTTTGTCTTGCAATTATGGACGAAGTTATCATAACGAATAACTACCGGAGATTTATTGTGAAGGACGTCACGGTTGACATATGTCAGGCATGTCACCGTCCGGGAGAATCAATTCGCCACATTATCTCTAGTTGTTCTCGTCTAGAATACTTGCATAGACATAACCTTGTAGCCAGGATTATCCATCAGAAACTTGCTCTGGAATACTCTCTTGTGGTCTTGGAAGTGCCGTATTACAGGAATGTGCCCGACCCAGTTCTCGATAATGGCAATAACACATTGTACTGAGATCGGTCCATCATTACTGACAGGACTATTGTGGCCAATGAGCCTGATATAGTGGTGGTGGCCCGAATCGAGAGGCGTGCAATGATTGTAGACATAAAATCGTTCCGCATGACGAGAACCTCGTGAAAGCCAAGAAAGATAAACAAATCAAATATCTTGACTTGGCCCGCGAGGTTGTCGACATGTAGGATGTGAAGTCGGCAATCATTGTACCGATAGTCGTGTCAGCCAACGGCTTAATAGCCACGAGCCTCGACTAACACCTTAGAAGGCTCTCGCTAGGCAGCTGGATCAAGGGCTTGATTCAGAAAGCAGTACTACTGGACATGGCTCGCATTGTCAGGAGGTTCTTCTCTCTGGAGCCCTGACCGCCGGTAGCTTTAAGGATTGGAAATTATCGAATGACTACTTCCGCTCTGGGTGGAGCGGAAGGGTGTGTCAGACTCTTACTGACTAAAATCTATCCGTGTTCCTTCTAAAGCCCTTTGCGTTCCATGGCCGCAGTGACTCTTTCGAACAAATTCCGCAACCCTGGCAGGCTCTGGCCCTAGCGAGCCCGATCTCCTATGCTGACATCTTTTTGAGGCGCGCTTGGAACACAACGCGCCATCGACCTGGGCCTGGTGGTTTTCGGACAGCGAGCCACCAGTCAGAATATTTGTCAACTACCCACAATTGTGATTGATAACCAACTCCGACATATAGATACTAATAGCCTAATTCAGAAAAAAATACACCTACAAAAAACAAGCCATAGCCTACGAGAAAAATTTACGACAGTATTGTCTTGAGGATATTTTCACCCGTAGCTCATTATATTTTTTTTCCCTACATCAACTTAAACAGTCGAGATTCAGACGACACTTCCTCAATTACATTCAACCAAGTTTAAAACATTCGCTCTTAGCCGAGAAAAACTAATGTAACTTTCTTCGCGCAAAGTTGAAACAGAAAAAAGTGTCTGCTTGGCAGGAAGAGAAGCATACCGCTATACATAAAGGCTGTACCACAGGGGCGTCTGTAGAAAGGATCAACTTTATATCAAATTGACAACTTGGTATTTTAACACTAATACCAAAAGGGAGGAACAAAGCTTTTAGGGAACAACTCAGACTTGAAAAGATCACCTAAGCCAAATATTATTGGGTATTTTTTTGGATGATATGAAAGTAAGCACTTTCATATCAATAATCCGGTAAAAAATTAAAATACGATTCAAAGAATGAAATATGGAGGAGCTCGTGGCTAAATAATAACAGCCGCACGGGTCGATCTTCAAGGTTAAGCAACGCTTGCCGAGGTTGGTCTGTGGATGGGTGACCATTTTAACAAACCGAGACTCCTCCGTGGCTCGGAAAGCACGTTAAGCCGTTGGTCCCGGCTGTCATTTATAGATCTTTAGCAGTCGTTACGGATAGCCAGAAGCCAGATAATCTGACTCCAGTCTTGCCAAGGACAAGGAGTACCGTGTTACTCAGTTAATGGGTTGTGGAAGTCTAATAGGCAGCCGCTCCACGTAAAATACTGATATTCAGCTGAATCCGGTTTGACTGGAAGCCGACCTCAATATAGTTGGGAAAAGGCTAGGCAGATGATGATGATTCAAAGAATGAAATATCATGTAATACCTAAAATATCTACGAATACCGTTCTATCAACCATGATTATATTGTAATCGTGCTAACACTTTTTAATTGAAATAAATAAATAATAATAATAAGCATTACCTTTGTACCTATTTTCTGTGTCCTTCTTCTTATAAAAATGTGTGTACATAACCTGTTAAATAAAATAAATTAAAATTAAGCTATTAAAAATAAATATTCGCTCTTAAGTCAGACATATTGCCCAACCATGCCTTTGTAATTTCCATAATTTCACAGAGATTTAAGAGATGCTTACGCGCGATTACTGGGACACCAGTCTGATACCAACTTAAGTTGGTCCCCCTCCCCGGAAGCCAGCGCTCCCCGACAAATTCACTTTTCCTGTCGACGAACGGAAACGAATCCAGAGCACCTTTATACCGTAATAATATTGTATTAAAGGGCCCTTAAGGACAGAAATCTTTTGTAGAATTTCCGCTTCGAGTATGTGGCTATGATTTTTCTATATGCTTTTTTTCTTGTCTGTGGTTTGTTTGGTGTTGGTGTATCTAATCCCCAGGCATGATGATCGTGCATCCTCCGTCTTATCTTTATATTTAAGTCAGTTCTTCCGCACATGACACATTGTATCCTCTTAAAGGCCACTCTTGCTGGCTATAGAAGAATCATCGCTTCGTTCCAGGTTCAAATAGTAACCTATTAATCTAGCATGTTTTTAATGCTAATGTATGGTTGAAAATAGTGTAGGGGAGAGCGGGGCTAAACGTGGCGCGGGAAAGTTGTTCCGAAATAATTTAACAAGAGAGATAGTTGCTATCGGTACACTGCAGCGTTCCGTTTTATGACACAATTACTTGATATGTTTATCTCTTTTTTAATAACGCCTATTTCAATCGTAACAACTTCCCCGCGGCACGTTAGCCCCGCTCTTCCCTCTCTGTTCTCTTTTTGTACCAACATGTTTAGTTTTATATCAGCTAAGTTTAACTGTAAAGGCTGAAAGGTAGAGGATTTACCCAACTATGTTATAAAGAGCCAACTTTATTATTGGTAACATATGCGATGTGTATATAAGGTAGGGGAAGCCTATAATTTTCAGCAGAGGATCGATAGCCTATGGGTTGAAATGTAAATGTTGTGATAACATCATGAGGCAGTAAGCATGTAGGTGTACTGGGATTATCCCAGCTGTAAACGTCCCTTAGTTCTTTCTGTTCTATCGTCTGCTTAGTAAGAAGTGGACTTTTACTCCTACTCTGTTCTTTTCTGATTAATTTTGGTGCAAGATGCAAGATCATTTAATCATTCGTGAATGTGAGGACTATGTAGATCGCTCGCCATATTAGGGTTTCATTTGAGTTACTCTGGCAGTTTGAGTTCATTATGCGGCCTATCCAAATGTCCTTACTTTGGTATTGTTCGTCAAATCGTTGAGCTCCTTAAAGTTCTAAGTTTGAGCTACACGATAACTGACAAATGCTTGCACTGTCTGGACAGGTCCACTCAAATCTGTATGGCACTTTCCTCAAAAGACCACTTCAGACATTAACCTACATGGTTCTCATATGATTTGACCAGTTCAGATTGTATGGACTTTAAAAGAGATTTTGACCTCTGAGTTTGTTTCGGTGTTTCTTCTGAGGGTAGTCAGCTAGGAAACACCGGCCTCATCTAGCTTAAAATGACAAAAAAAGATTGACGTGTAAAAGTGTTATGTTTATAACCTACTTGCAAAATAAATATTATTTATCATTTCTCCGGGTCTTGTCTGGCGTATTGGCTCAGCGCTTTCCTGATGATGTGGGCATAGAGTAACGGGATTATGACAAGAAAAAAAAAAAAAACAACCGGTAGCACTCCGGGAGTGACGGCAGAAGTGAAAACTTGAACATTAACGTTGTGTAGAGTTAGAATGTTAGAATAAAGTAAGAATGGTTAGGGAATAATTTCGCACGAATTGCTTTAATTATCAGTATAAAAGTACTATCATTTATGTGGTAAAATACAATATTCATTTATTGCGCTATCGTACACAAACATGACAATTTATATTAGGTACATAAAAAAAATTACACTTCAAAACTTTCCCTCTGTCTTACAAATTTTCGATCAGGTCACGTGTCCTGACGCTAATTTAATATTTTTTACCCAAAAGTGTACAACGCCGCTAAAGAAGTTTTCACTTCAAAAAACAGCATGCTCGTGGTAACTGGCTGTCTTACCTTGCTCACCCGAGACTACAGATCTTTATCTGTAGTCTCGGGTGAGCAAGGTAAGAAAACACCAAGATTGTCGGGTGAGCATCCACTCGAAAATCTTGGTATTTCCTTAATGTATATTACGGAATTACCAAGATTTTCAAAACATTCCATTATGACTGCCATCCTCTAAAACACGTGCAAAATAGATAACCAATACTGAAGTCCCTGCAGAGCCACAAAGCCAGCCAACTATAACGTCAATTCACCATGGAGCCGCTATAAAAATTCATAGGAACGGCAAAGTAAAGGCATAGGTACTTGAACAAATTCATTTTTCTTGTTATGCTCTCGCCTCGAGCGAGTGCCCTGGTAATCGAATCTTGGGTCTTGGTTCGCCGTCGTCGACTATTCGCGCTTTTCTTATCAGCTGTAGGTGGTATTTGTAGGAGATAATATCGTCAATGCAAGGAATATCGATTTTTGAAGGAATATGTTTTTTAGGGAAACTCTGGAAGATTCTGGCTTTTCGTGTTCTAATATCCTGCTGAATTTTAAATCGTTTTTTTATAAAATAAAGAAATTTGAAGTTCCTATTAGTTTACTTTACTTTTACCAACAGGGAGAGATGGCGGGAGATCGTGCGGAGAGCTGTGTCCGCCTCTACCACCGACGTGGAGGCCTCGACGTGACCACGACTGCTCTGTCAAGAGTGAAACGACAGAGAAGATTAGTTTACTTCGAATTTGTAACACGTTGTATATTTACTACGTGTAACAGAATAAACACAATACCTCTTAAGGGGTCATTGTACTCATCATTATGAACAACATTTTTCACTATGGGACCAACACTGAAATCGCAAAAACAAAAATCGTCTGCCCCATTCATTTCTGTGCGTTATACGCAGTATATTTTGTCGAGTTAAACTACTGAACAGCTGATTCTTTTTTCGCAATTTCGGTGTTGGTCCCATAGTAAAAGTTGTTCATAATGATGAGTACAAAGACCCTTAAGAGGTATTGCGTTTATTCTGTTAGTTACACGATGTATATTGGTTACCTTAAAATTTCTTTATTTTGTTAAAAACGATTTTTTTCAGAATTAGATGTAAAACCTAACCTAAACCGGTTTTAGGGGGAAAGACTTTATGTTCAGCTGTAACAAAAGCGACCAAAGGACCAACGAGTCCCAAAATATTTGTGTAGCTTCGGGTCATTAATTTACCTAAAAAACTCACCAGATTCAATAGATCATGATTTTTTCTCTACAGAGTTAACTAAAAAAGGGTATAATAGTCAAAGTCCAAAAATATCTGGTATTTTTGTTTGATAAAAACCCCTTCTACCATCGGACATCTACGCACTGCAAGTTACCATCCCTACCTCGTTGCTTTTCCACCAATTCGCACGAAACGTTTCCAAACGTATTTTTTAATGCGCACAGCAAAGGAGTGGAACTCTCTGCCTGCGTCTGTGTTTCCGAACGCATACAACCCTAATCTCTTCAAAATTAGAGTGAACAGGCTTCTTCTGGGTAAGCTCGCTCCATCATCGACTTTGTCTCTGTCATCTATGACCTAGACTAGAGTCAAGAGCAAACTCCTCTCAAATAAAAGTGAGTTTATTAACTCATTAGTTGTAATTATTGTGAATATTTTACTAAAACAGCCTGACAATGACAGATTAAGTTACAGTTCTACCGCCCACTGCATTAAACTTTTTTTTTGTCCGCGAGTAGAATGATGTGTCGGCGTAACACTGCGGCACGATCTATGTTGTATTTAATCGCACAGTTACGGCAATATAAATGATTCCTTCTAACTTTGTTCACATGCGCGTAATAACAAGTTTAATGCAATGCTTAAGGACCTTACTCACCAGCGCTGCAGTTGCGCCAACTGGTGAGCACGCTTGTGGAATCAACTGATTACTCGCTTCAATATCAATTTACCGCCCTGACGGGTTGGGTACATCTGAATGGTGCACGAAAACGGTAGCTCCTATTATCGAAATTCACATGGTCCATCCCAAACAATTTGGCATTTCTACAATCGCCTTCGCCGATAAAATTTCACCTTGTCTCGAGCTTTGACTGTTCAACAGCATGAGGTTTTCATTCGCACCCACCTAAAGGTACGCAAGAATATTCCATGTCGACCCAACAGAAGAACCATCGCGATGTTACTGTAAGTTAATTAAGTGTGACGGCTCGTTGTCGCCTATCAACGGTTGTTCACTTGAACCAGTTAAATTGATTCCACAGAAATTGGTAATTGAATTTATTCCGGGTAACGGAAAATTTTTCAGCTGGAATTTATTAAATAATGATTATGATGAAATGTTTTTTGGTCGATTTGGCTTTATGACTGCGGAGTTAGGGATAAATGGGTAGTAGGCGCTGAACTTAGATGTACCTGAAATTTTAAGCAATATCTGCCGTTTATTGTTTTTGAGATATCTATACTATATTACTATATATATCTCAGGAGGATCTCCTTGGGTCTCGGGCAGACAAGGTGGATCTTTAGAAGCGTCTGGCAAAAAGTAAAAGAGAATTAGGAATATGAAAATATGTTTTGTTTTTATTTGGGACTCCGGTGCCAGCGCTCGTTGAAGGCAGACGCAAAATATATTACGAAGTGTAAACCTCAAATATAGTTTTATTTTATAATAATATCATTAAGCAGCACTAGCGTGAGTCCGCTAGTGTTACAATATCTATACTAATTTTATAAAGAGGAAAGATTTGTATTTTTGTATGTAACAAATAAACTTAAAAACCTACTGGACCGATTTGAAAAAGATTTTTTCAAATCGGTCCAGTAGGACCGATTTGAAAAAATCTTTCAGCAATGGATAGCTACATTATCAGCGAGTAACATAGGCTATATTTTATCCCCGTTCTCCCACGGGAACGGGAACTACGCGGGTGAAACCGCGTGACGTCCGCATTGATTTATAATATTATAATCTATACTAATATTATAAATTAATGCGAAAGTTTGTATGGATAGATGGATGTTTGATTCTCAACCACGTCAGAACGGCTGAACGGATCTTGATGAAATTTCGCACAGAGGTGAATTATAGTCTGGATTAACACATAGGATACTTTTTATCACGGGCGTATGTTCCCTTGGGATAATTTTCAACATTCACGCGGGCGTTGCCACGGGCAACAGCTAGTATAGTATAATAATAGATCAATTTGTTGATTAACTTAGGACTACATTATACTGCAAGGTTGAGTTACACAGGTATAAAGTTCCTAGATCTAGTGAGTGGGTGCAGTACTGTTCTTTTAGATAGGTTACGAGGTAACCTGTGTTTAGAAGGAACAGTTCCGATCGATGTTGAAGATCTACTACCTCGTTGCTAGCGCCATTGCTGAGCGTTCTGGGTTGGATTCCGGGGCTGGGTAAAGCGTTTTTGAATTTTTCCATAAATAGGTCTTCTATAGCAGCCAGAAGACAGAATCAATTCTCGGTTGATGGCAATGGGCTCATCTCCCGTAACATGGGCAGAAACATAACTGGTGAAAAATGGTTGATAAAGAGAAATGTGGTTACAATATTGTATTTATTTATTTATTGACACTTTACGCACACAAATGTACAGAGGCGGACTTAATGCCATAGGCATTCTCTACCAGTCAACCTTTGGGTGATGCAGAGAATGGTGGTATTGATGGATTGATATTTAATTAATACATACAAACATTTAAATAAATAATACGAATATATAAACTATACATACAATATAAATATATAATAAATACTACACAAACAAGATAAATAGGTACACGAAATACTTAAACAATTACAACAAATAGGTAATTGGAAAACATTAGCGATGTGATGATACTACTGCCAACTTCTTACGAATATGTTCGCGAACTTTAACTTTGAAGGCTAATCGGTTGAATAAAGTCAGTACGGTGAGTGGGAAATTGAAGAAGACGGTTATGTGATGAGCGTAAATTCTATCTCTTTCTTTTCGTAATTAATTCTATCTCTTTAGGGAACAGGCGTGATATTTAGCAGTGGTTTGCTTGGTACAATATAAATGTCATAATTACTATCAAAATATCGTATCGTTGGCCATTTTTAGAATTGGTAACTCTATACATACTTAAAGGCTAATTTTACGGGAGGAACACAAATATGTTTATCTTAAATATATCACTAATATTAAAATATGTTTTTTTTATTGGGACAAGCCCACCACACAGTCACCAGAAAATAAACCCCGAGTCAATGAAGCTCGACGCGTCCCGGAGAAAGGATTTAACTATCTTGGATCCCGCAACGAAATAAATCAGAAAAGCAAAGCGAAAGATTTAATTACTATTATTTGAATATGTAGGGACTGTAATAGTCTGCCACGTTGCGGAATTTGTTCGAAAGAGTCACCGCGGCCCTGGAACGCAAAGGGCTTTAGAAGGGACACGGATGGGTTTTAGTCAGTAAGAGTCTGACACGCCCTTCCGCTCCACCCAGAGCGGAAGAAGTCATTTGATGATTACCGATCCTTAAAAAAAAAGGTACTGTAACAGTGAATTTTTTTTTTTGTAATTATAATGAATTCATTTTTTTCATTCCAGTACTGATCCCGAACATTCATACATATATATAGAAAAACTTAGACATTAAGGCTATACCCAAACATGCCAAGATAAATGGGGTCCAAAGGTAAGTGTACTATAAAGCCGGCGTTCTATTATGTTCAGTAAACGGGGAATAAAACCACGCCCAAGTTATTATGGCCAAGTTATTTATTGCCAAGAAAATCTACTCGCTACAGTTGGTATGAACGATTTCAAAATAGTTGGGTAGAATGTAACGTATGCGGGTTTGTTAGGCTCTCGTTGAGTCACTGGTAAAATGCGGTTGTTTGGCGAAAATATTTGATATCAAGATATTACCTACTAGCTTTTCCACATGGCTTCCCTCGTGTTCAAGTTTTATTTTCGCAATAAAAGTGGCCTATAACTGTCGTCAGGTTGCCATCTATCTGTATTTTAAGATTCATCAAAATCGTTTCAGCGATTTAGGCCTGAAAGCAGTAACAAACTAACAAACTCTTTTTCGCATTTATAATATTAGTTCATTAGGTTTATATATTTATGTTATAAACTTCATGTTACACAAAGGCGAGCTTAAAACCATAGGCATTCTAGTGGAAACCCCCTGCAACTCCAGAAAATCGATATAAACATTGACGACCACCAGAAAAATTCGAAGCTATAAAGCTCGACGAGTCCTGGAGACACAAAAAACCGCACAAATCCTGGACAGGTATACATACATACATATGGAACTTTTTGTCTCGGTAAATGAAAATCGTTTTTAACCGACATCAAAAAAAGGGTGAGTTTGTTACCTCATAACTCCGCCATTTATAAACCGATTTGAAAAATTGTTTTCTCATTTGAAAAGATATACGTTCCGATTGGTTACATAGACATTTTATCAAAATCGGTTCAGAAGTTTGGTTTTTAAATTAAAATGGCCGGCGGAAATAAAAATATATCATCCAAGTGAACAAAATTGCGTGTTTTGCTTTCCTGTGACTTTCCAGTGGTGGGTACAACTAAAAAGTGTAAAATAAAAAACTATTTTTATTATTTTATACAACCGACTTCCAAATGGTTCGATTCCCGCACGCAACAAATATTCGTATGGCCTACAGATAGTTGTTCCGGGTCTGGCTGTTTGTGTATGTGACTTTGTATGTGTGTAGGGTGGGGCAACGTTTTTTTTTTTTAAATTAATATAAAACCACTACAAAGTATAAAATAACTTTAATTTCGGAAGTGTTAAAACACGAAGAAACAACAAAATTCAAAATTCAAAAGTCATTTATTTAAATTAGGCTGAGTGCCAGCACTTTTTGAACGTCAAAGTTCTACATAAAGACAGTCCCCCAAAACGCCCGCCCGTCACAAAAAACACCGACTTCCGAAATTTGTTTAGTAAAATTAGTGTTTTTTTTTAAATCACAGACTTAAGACGAAACAGAAGCTCAGAAACAGGCTAAAATGAAGAGTGGTAAAAATTAACAAGAGAGCTCAATCATGAAGAAGTATTTCGGGAAGTCGAATCGTGAGCGGTGAAGACGCACAAAGTATCAGGAGACTAAAATTATGAAGTAGTAGGTATCTCAATTGAATGTTAATCATCGAATCAGTTCTTTTACCTTGTAACTAATAAATAAACCTGTTACAATTTTATTTCTGTAAAATAATCATTTTGATTAAGAATTACAGACAAAAAAAATATAATATACTAGTTGCCGCCCGCGGCTCCGCTCGCTTGATTGTCGGAAATTATCCCAAGGGAACATATTCCCGGGATAAAAAAGTATCCTATGTGTTATTCCAGACTATAATAATAATAATAATAATAAAATATGAAAGGAATGCTTGAACTATGCTAACGAGAGCAGCTTTACAACGCGCACGCCCACCACCTCCGGACCCGTCGCTCAGCTCCGCCTCGCCGCCGCCGGACATCGGATCACCATTGTCACCGGCGGTTGCAGTTGCGTCGAGCTCGAGTGACGAGTATTTCTCCCCGCCGACGTCGCCAACATCTGTACGTCGGCAAGGGAGAGGCCGGCCACCGAGGGGCTTGGGACCTAGGGGCCAACCGGCTCCGAGCCGGGTCCCCGCTACCGGTGGTTGTGTGCAGCGCATGAGATGGACGCAGTCCATGAATGAAAACGTCATGCGCGCATACTATGGGTCTACAGAGGGGGGAACTAACCTCACTGCGTACCGTGTCAGAATGCTGTCTCTGTTTCAGGACTTGGAACCAACTGTTAACGTCTCGGCCCAACGATTGTCGGATCAGGTGCGGGTCATTCAACGTAATCACAGGTTGGACGATGCCGCACTTGATAGGCTGCGCTCAGAGGTACTGAACAACCTTATCATCTCGACCCCGACACAGACCGCGGTACATGCACCAGTTAATGGTAGGATCACACCGCGGCCCAATAATGTTAGCGATGAGGTAGATGATAGGGTTGTCACGGTAAGTAGCCAGTGCAACGATCGACTGAGGAGCGCGCTGGAGGATGCGCTTCGTGAGTATAGATCAACTCCGACCGAACTTCGGCCCCGATTACCACGGTTGCCTATGCACAAAAAGAATAGGGCGCTGGTGTGTGCTTTGGACTCGCTGCTGCAAAACATCTTCGAAAGCAGCGAGAGCCTCGTTGATACGCACTCAATCCTGTATTGCGGGGCTGTTGCGGCATGTCGTATAGCAAACGTAAAGTTTCCTGGGTGTGACGAAGCTATACGACCAAAGCCAGCTGCACCAGCCTGGCAGCGCAGGATCGAGCGGCGTATCGATGAGACTAGGGCACTCATCGGCAAACTATACTGCTTCAGGGAGGGCAATACACGACCACGTGTGATGCGCTTTGTGAGGCGGGCGTTTTCGGGGACTGAAATCAGCCCTCGAGATTTCACGTCCCGTGTCACAGAGCGCATTGACTTCCTGAAGCAGAAAGTTTGTGCATGGGCAAGCCGTATTCGGCGGTACAAGCGGCGGGTTGATCGATACTCGCAGAATCGCATGTTCCAGAGCGATGAGAGGTGGGTATACAGAGCTTGGGAGCGACCTGAACAAAGTGTGACAGACGTGTGCCGCCCGGATGATGTCGCCACGAGTATATTCTGGCGCAGCATCTGGTCGGTGCCCATCTGTCACGCTGAAGGTGGCTGGATGCGCGATGTCGAGCGCGTGTGCGAAGCTATACCACAAATGGAAAAAATTACCATAACAACATTGGATGTAGCCAAAGCAGTCCGTCCGTTACCGAATTGGAAATCTCCTGGACCGGACGGACTGCACAACTTCTGGCTTAAGTGGTATAGCAGCTCACACGCGCTCCTGGCATCTCAATTCCAGTCATCCTTAGATTCTGGGTCGCTACCACAGTTTCTAACAACTGGCGTTACCCACTTGCTCCATAAGACAGGTAGTCCCACGGAACCCAAGAATTATAGACCGATTACTTGTTTATCGACGGTCTATAAACTTCTTACATCCATCCTGAGAGCGAAAATTAATGAGCACATTGAGAGTAACTCAATTATGTCCGCCTCTCAGAATGGATGTAGGAAGGGGTCCCGCGGCACTAAGGAGCTACTCCTCATAGACATGGCCATAAGCCAACAGGTTCGTCGATCCCGCAAGGATCTGTCGACATGTTGGATAGATTACAAGAAGGCCTATGATTCTGTGCCACATACATGGCTCATGAAGGTGTTGGAGTTGTACAAAATAGACGCAACTCTACGCACCTTCCTTGAGTCATGTATGAGGCAATGGAAAACAGTCCTTCGCTATCCAGGATGTCGACCGATCCAAGGGAGTGATGAGCCTGTATGGATTAAACGGGGAATATTTCAGGGCGACAGTTTGAGTCCACTTTGGTTTTGCTTAGCTCTGAATCCTCTAAGCACACTGCTGGAGGATTCAGGCCTAGGCTATCGGTTGAGAAGAGGTGGTCAGGCCATATCTCACCTTCTTTACATGGATGATCTGAAACTCTTTGCCCCCAACAATTTGCGACTGATGGAGCTACTAAAGGTAACTGAAACCTTCAGTAGTGCCATCAGGATGGAATTTGGTGTGGACAAATGTGCAGTCATGCATGTAAAGAAAGGGGAGATTATGGAATCTGAGGGAATTCAACTCTCGGATTCCATACAGGTTAGATCCCTCAGCTCAACCGAAACCTACAAGTATTTGGGTATGTCGGAAGCGTTGGGCATTAACGGTACTGACATGAAGCAATCGCTGAGGGAGCGCTTCTTTGGCCGCCTGAAAAAGGTTTTAAACAGCCTTTTGTCGGGCGGAAATAAGGTGCGCGCCTTCAACGGTTGGGTCATGCCGGTATTAATGTACACTTTCGGCATACTCAAATGGACTCAAACCGAACTCGACGCCCTGGATAGAAGGGTCCGTACACTGCTGACCGCAAACCGGATGCATCACCCACGATCGTCGGTGATGAGACTGTACATCCCGCGGAAGTGTGGAGGTCGAGGCTTTTTAAATGCTAAGACTCTCCACAACCGCGAGATGTGCAGTCTCAGAGAATATTTTCTCAAAGCCGATGTGGGTATGCACCGAGATGTGGTCGCAGTGGACAAGGGACTCACCCCGTTGTCCATGGCTAAAGAGAACTGGCGCACACCTGTGATACTTACTACAGATGACCGCAAGGAGGTATGGAAAGGTAAGGAGCTTCACGGGCGCTTCTATCGGGCTCTTCATGGGTCCGATGTAGATTTCTCAGCGTCCGTGGCCTGGCTACGTTTCGGAGATCTCTTCGGGGAAACCGAAGGTTTTGTCTGTGCGATTATGGACGAAGTTATCTTGACGAATAACTACCGGAGGCATATTATGAAGGACGGGACGGTTGACATGTGTCGGGCATGCCACCGTCCGGGTGAGTCCATCAGACATATTATCTCTGGTTGTTCTCGTCTGGCTAACGGCGAGTACTTGCACAGGCATAACCAAGTGGCCAGGATTATCCATCAGCAACTTGCTTTGAAATACAAACTTGTGGATTCTGAGGTACCGTATTACAAGTATGTGCCCGACCCAGTTCTCGAAAATGACCATGTCACGTTGTACTGGGATCGGTCTATCATCACTGATAGGACTATTGTTGCCAATAAGCCTGACATAGTGGTGATAGACCGATTAGCGCGCCGCACAATGATAATCGATGTTACCATCCCACATGACGAGAACCTCGTGAAGGCTGAGAAAGAGAAGCAAATCAAGTATCTCGACTTGGCACACGAGGTTGTCGACATGTGGAATGTGGACTCGGCTGTCATTGTGCCGATTGTCGTTACGGCCAATGGCCTGATGGCCAAAAGCTTCGACGACCATCTGTCGAAGTTGGCGTTACGCAGTTGGGTAAAGGGCCTGATACAGAAGGCAGTACTCCTCGATACGGCTCGTATTGTGAGGAGGTTCCTTTCTCTGGAACCCTAACCACCGGTAGCTTGGACTCTGCTCCCGACACCGGCGGACTACTACTTTTTATATTTTTAAATGTTTTTTTTTTTTTTTTTTTTTAATGTTTTTTTAAAGAAATATTTAAAAATGTAAATTAGTATGTAAGGAAAATAAATAAAGAGAATAATAATAATAATAATATTTTGGGACAACTCACACACGGTCATCCGATCCCAAACTAGGCAGAGCCTGTGCTATGGCAACCAGACAACTGATAAACATACTTATATATTTCTAAATACATACATATTATAGACAAATTACACCCAGACACAGAACAAATGATCATGCTCATCACACAAAGATTTGTCCTGGGTGGGAATCGAACCCACGACCTCCGGTTTAGCAGTCAGGGTCACTAACCACTCGAACAACAGGCCAGTCTAGGCTATAATCTACCACTGTGCCAAATTTCACCAAAATCCTTTCAGTAGTTTTTACGTGAAAGAGTAACAAACATCCATCCATCCATTGATCCATACTTACAAACTTTCGCGTTTATAATATTAGTAGGATTGTAACACCAGCGGATTCACGCTAGTGCTACTTATGATATTATTATAAAATAAAACTATGTTTAAGGTTCTGATATATTTTGCGTCAGCCTTCAACGAACGTTGGTACCGGAGTCTCATATAAAAACAAAACATACTTTTATATTCCTATTTCAAATTCTCTTTTACTTTTCACCAGACGCGTCCAAAGGGCTACCTTGTCTGCCAGAGACCTGGAGCCAAAGATATCTTCCTCACAATATCAAACTACAATAGTTAAGTCTAAAAAAAAATAGCTCAGTAAAATTACGTAAAGCATCCATTAGAAATAAACGTTTAAAACACCACTTGTAAATGTAAAAAGCTTTTATAAAAGCAAAAGAGTTGAGACAGAAAGAATAATGATCGCGTGATAACGAGTCTTTTTCAGCTATTCAGTTCAGCGTAATGGCGCAATAGGATGAATACCAGCCAGGCTGATTATGCAGTCGGCTGAGTAATGAATATAGATAGTTATGCCGCAACTTTTTTAGGGTTCCATACCTGAAGGCATACCAACGGAACCTTAGTACTAAGCCACCGCTGTTCGTCCGTCCGTCTGTCAGCGGGCTGTATCTTTAGAACCGTAATACGTGTAATATTTAGTTCAGCTGATTGGCGTAATAGGATAAATACCAGCCAGGCTGATTATGCAGTCGGCTGTGTAATGAATATAGATAGTTATGCCGCGACTTTTTTAAGGTTCCATACCTAAAGGGTTACCAACGGAACCTTAGTAAGCCACCACTGTTTGTCCGTCCGTCTGTCAGCGGGCTGTCTCTTTCGAACCGTAATACGTGTAATATTCAGTTCAGCTTAATGGCGCAATAGGATGAATACCAGCCAGGCTGATTATGCAGTCGGCTGTGTAATGAATATAGATAGTTATGCCGCAACTTTTTTAGGGTTCCATACCTGAAGGGTTACCAATGGAACCTTAGTAAGCCACCGCTGTTCGTCCGCCCGTCTGTCAGCGGGCTGTATCTTTAGAACCGTAATACGTGTAATATTCAGTTCAGCTTAATGGCGCAATAGGATAAATACCAGCCAGGCTGATTATGCAGTCGGCTGTGTAATGAATATAGATAGTTATGCCGTAACTTTTTTTAAGGTTCCATACCTGAAGGTTTACCAATGGAACCTTAGTACTAAGCCACCGCTGTTTGTCCGTGCGTCTGTCAGCGGGCTGTATCTTTAGAACCGTAATACGTGTAATATTCAGTTCAGCTGATTGGCGCAATAGGATGAATACCAGCCAGGCTGAGTATGCAGCCGGCTGTGTAATGAATATAGATAGTTATGCCGTAACTTTTATTAGGGTTCCATACCTGAAGGGTTACCAACGAAACCTTAGTATTAAGCCACCGCTTTTCGTCCGTGCGTCTGTCAGCGGGCTGTATCTTTAGAACCGAAATACGTATAATATTCAGCTCAGCTGATTGGCGCCAAAAGATGAATACAAGTAAGATTGATTATGCAGTCGGCTGTGTAATAAATATAGATAGATAGTTATACTGTAACTTTTTCTTGGGTCCTATACCTGAAGGGTAACTAACGGAACCCCATTACTAATCATCCGCTGTTCGTCCGTTGGTCTTTCAAAGTTTTGTCTGTAAAAATTTATAGAAAGAAAGAAAGAGAGCTCAGGAAAAGGAGACCACAATACCCAGAAGAGAGGATCAGGAACAAAAATAAAATTAATATGATATTCTGATAAATTGGGATGCTGCAATTAAATGTTAAATTGCGTTTCATTTCAATGGTCGAAACATATTTGAGTTACAGACCCATTCAATTTCAACATAAGGAAATTAGCGACCTTTTGGCCTCTGGAACCAGAGTGTATTCTTTCATTAAATATTGTATTTGTTTTAAAATATGAACAGAATTTTCTTGGAATCTTTGTTTTTGTAAATTGCTCAGTAAATGTTGGTCTAGTCGAAAGGACTTAATACTATGGTACCGAGGAACTGAGCACTTGAGCGGTATATAATGTTTATTGGTGCCCTCTGGTGGCTGGGTGGTACGTAAATATGGTGGTACGAAGTGCCGTGCAGCGCTGTGCCACTAACTGCTCGTTTAGCGGTCACCAACTGGCCAGGGAGGTTTGTTTACTGGATGTGGTTTGAGCCAAATAAATGAAAATCGGTCTGCTGACAGCGTGGACTGAAATAGCTCCAACTTGTCAGTCAGGTAGGCTACTATTTTAGCGATGGGCTTTGGTTGTGCCAGTAAGGGAGAAATATAGAAAAAGCTTATTGCCGTTCAAAGTATGTAGTTGTTGTTTTAAATTATTCCTCAGCCCACCAATCAGTAATCAGTCCCGCCAGTGAATGTGCAAAATTTTGGTGTCCACTCTGCCCTCTTTTTTTTAAGGATGGGAAATCATCAAATGACTTCTAGCGCTCTGGGTGGAGCGGAAGGGCGTGTCAGACTCTTACTGACTAAAACCCATCCGTGTTCTTTCTAAAGCCCTTTGCGTTCCGGGGTCCCGGTGACTCTTTCGAACAAATTCCGCAACCCTGGCGTCCCCTCTGCCCTAGTTTTTAGTTTTGGTGGGGCAAATTAGGCGCAAATGAAATCTGAGTTTACTTCATGCAGGCAAAAATGTTGCTGATGGACATTAGGAATTAATTTAAATAATAAAATAAGCAAAAGGCAATGGAGACAGTTTTTTTTATTTAAGGAGGATCTTCAAATGTCAGTCAATGGAACTCTTACTGAATAAAACCCATCCGTGTTCCTCCTAATGACATTTGCGTTCCAGGGCCGCGGTGACCAAGATACCCAACAAAGAACGAAGAATTACCAAACGTAAATGGCAATAGGCAAGGCCCAATGCTCGCAGAGCGGATGGCCAGTAACTTGAAGCCTATTACCAGCAGCAGGCGTCTTTCCGATCAAATGATGATGACGATGAAGAAGCAAACAGAACGTTAGAATTCGCTATGTTTATTTTAGCTGGGCCTCATCCAGTCTCCCAGCATCCCTGAGCCATGTGTTCAGTGGACAATAGAGGCAGACATGCACACAATTAAACCGTTACTCCGAGACACTGCATACTCCTTGCGATCCCCTTCATTGCTCCACCGTAGGTAGGTATTTTACTTCTTCGAGTGGAGTATTTGAACTGTTGTGTTGTGAGGAGCTATTGTTTGGTTTGGAAGCGTAAATTAAATTTTAAAGATAGAAAGAAAGAAAGAAATATGTTTATTTGGGACTCGCACAAGACAAACAAAACAGTAAAATAAATTAACAACTAAACGGTAATATAATATAACGCAAAGGGCTTTAGAAGGAACACGGATGGGTTTTAGTCAGTAAGAGTCTGACACGCCCTTCCGCTCCACCCAGAGCGGAAGAAGTCATTTGAAGATTTCCCATCTTTAAAAAAAAATATATATATATATAATATAACAGACATGGATAATATTATAAATAATTATCTGTGCAAGGCCAAAATGGTCCCTATCTTAACTCCGAAGAATCAGCTCTTTGGCATTATTTGTTATTAGTAAAATGAAGTATGGAATAAGAAGACACGTTGAGGAAAACACAAACAAATTGAGATAACGGCAAGAGAACGATGTTGATAAGATAACTTAATGTTTTCTTAGTATTATAATTTTAAACTAAGAAAATCTCATTTATTTACGTCCTCAAACATAGCTGAGATTCATTACTTCGTTCTTCGTCGGATTGTTTACTGAGAGATCTATTTACAAAATAGCTCTAACGAAGTTGGCACAACACGTTAAGCTCGCTGCTTGTTTACTAGCTTTCATTTACCAGCAATAAATAACGACATCAAGATAAATTGCAGTCGTTAAGTGACGACAAATGCTTGTACATAAGACGTGGTAGGAAATTCATCAAGTAAAAACCTACCAGATTGTCATATATAAATATTTTTAAAAGTTGCCCCACACTAGAAATTTCTCCTGTATCGTGGGTGCGTTTACAAACATATAAACTCACATACACAAACAGTCAGACCCGGAAAAACTATCTGTAGGTCATACAAATATTTGTTCCGTGTGGGAATAGAACCCACGACACGAAGCGCAGCAGTCGATCGTTCAACTACTGCGCCAATCGTGTCGGCAAATTGACATGTGGCCCATCCATTACATTTATGCGTTTAGACAATCGTTATCCGTTTGTCTACCTACTGTATTAAATACTACACACTATATACTACCTTTTCCATTTAGCAAACAACAGAAGCTTAATTGCTCAGATTGCGCGGGCATCACCAACGCTCTACAAATTTTAAAATAGTTTATAACCTTCTTCGTGAGGCTGGCAAGAAAGTGATTTTTGTTTGGTCCAAAACTATGCCACTTTTACTGCATCGTCGGTGGCAGCGCACAGGGGCCATACTATGATGTCTTAAAACGATCATGATTCCGCTCCAAGAAAGAGACGGAGCTATACATACTGAATAGCACTATCTCTTTAACATCATCGGAATTGGATGGCATTAGCACGTCATAGTAGGGGGCCACAGGTCACTTTAGATGCATGTTTTAGGTCGCAGAGGGCAGGATAGGTCAGGAGGTGGAGCATAGTTTGTGACTCGACATCCACACCCTGCTGTCGTTCCGTAGAGGTAGCCCCACTTTGCGAGGTTGTAGTTGTATCTTGCTCCTTGGATTCTGAGGCTGTTCCGGGACTTTCAATTTCCATTTGGACCACGGAGGATAAGACCTTGCGATAATACTGCTACGATGTGTAAGAGCTCTGGATTAGCTACCTATGTCATAAACTATAAATATTTTGTTTCTACAAAGGCGGTTTCATACTCGTACTGCCTTCTTTAAATCATTCTAAGGGAATATTTATTTATTTATTGGTCTATCTACAATTGATACACTTTTGTTCCTTATAATAAAAGAAATGTAATAAAAACATAGTTTACAATATGATGCGATAGACACAGCATGCAAAAAAAAAATTATAACATCAATAAAATTACAATAATAGTGCAGAAATAACACTTACAACAACTAGTGGGTAGTTTTGGAATCACAGTAAATACAAAAATGACAAGGAAAAAAAAGTCAATATAATAATATTCCGGGATTAATCTATGTTCTAATCCAGGACATAGTTAACCCGTGTGACAAACATTCAAATCCATTTATCAGAGAGGCAGAGTTAGTTTCAACTACATAATATCATAATATTAGAATGTAGGTATCATCATCATCATCATCATATCAGCCGAAAGACACCTGGACACAGGCCTACCCCAAGTGTTGCCACAACAACCGGTCCTGTGCGTCTCGCATCCATCAGCTACCCGCGACCCTCACCAGGTCATCGGTCCACCTTGTGGCACGGAGGTATGGTCGTATATACCTTCCTTGATAGGGAGGATAATCGGGTAATAACCACACAACTAATCATCTATTTACCTTCAAATAAATCAGAAATGAATACTCTATCGCCTGCCGCATGTAGTTCATCACAAAAGTAAAATAAACCGTTTTGCGGCCGACCCGTTAACCGTGCCGACCGGCAAACCGTTTTGCGGTGCAAATCGACTAATGATTATGAGTCCTCGAATTTAAATAAGCTTTATAAGTTCCATTAGTGAAATTAGGTTTACATTGTGCATGTAAATTCTGTGAATTGCTGTAAATAAATTTATTGAGAGGTGTGAGTTATGATCGTGTTTCGATGTTTGTAATTACAGGTAAACTTCAGTGGTTTTGGGTATTCAGTGCCTGATTGTACTTGGTTTTGAATTTGTGGACTTTGTATAAACATTTCTGCTTTTACTGACATAAAATGATGAACTGAGATGAGATGCCGCAGTTGTAACGCGAGTGTTAGTGCCAATAGAAACTCTACGGAGTACTTAAGGTCTATCCCACCCATATGCACAAAATGTTTTGGGAATACTTTGATTGTACGTACAGCTAAGGTGACAAGTGGAATTCTCTGCCCGAGTCTGTGTTTCTGATAGATTTTCTGATTATCATATATGGATTGACAGCTCACCTCGTGATCTGAATTCACCCAAGCCTTCACTTCGACTTTTTTTACACAATTTCCTTTTTTTTTTTTGATATCGGGGGGAAATCCTCATGGAAATCCTCCACCCGCCCCAGGGTGGAGGATTTCCATGAGGATTTCCAGACTCTTACTCAGACAGAGGGGTTTGTCAGACTCTTACTGATTAAAACCACCCCGGTGTTCCATCTCCCACCTACGCCGGGGATCGCGGGAACGTATGCGACTTCCGCAATCCCCGGCTGCGGCTGGTTGTCCTGGGGTCTTTAAGTCAAGAGTGAATAGGTTGTTTCGAGGCAAACGTGATCCATCGTAATGCTTACCATCAGGTGGGAAAATAGTCAAACGTCTACCAATCACGAAGAACAGTTGACGCTTTGAATGCACTAGAAAATAATAACTATCACCACTTGTGAACACTACTTTAATACACCGAACTAATGAAATTATTCATAACCGACTAGATGTTACAGGAAAGACAAAGATTTATTCTTCGCTCTCAAAGCTATCTCAATATTTCGTACATGGATTCGCCAGAGATCCACTGGACTGCATAATATCAAAATGGTCACGGGCGACAGACTGCAAATCTACATCAACGACTAACAAAACAACTACTCAGCCTAAGTAGAAATAACCTCAGAACAATAATAGGGACAATTACGGGCCTTTGCGCCCTAAACAAACATCTTTTTAACATAGGCGCCACAGACAGCCCATTCTGCAGAGGCTGCTTTCATGCCGAAGAAACAGCCGCCCATGTTATCCTGGAATGCGAGGCCGTGACTACCCAACGTGAACAAATCCTCGGAACGGTGAGGTCGCTCCGCGAAGCCTGTGTAGCTCCCAGGAAACTTCTGGTTGAAGCTAGGCTGGCTAATGTAGCCAGGACACCTACGCAGAACGGACCGAATGGGAGTTTAAGTGCGGAAAATGGAGTCCCTATGCTACTCTACTCTAGCTATCTCAAAACGTTCCTCCATAATTCTTACGTACATTGTTCCGTGCTAACACAGTGTGAAAGTAGCAATAACATAATGGCGCCGAAGATTACAGCACGTCGCAACATGTTGTGCCCACGTGATATACTGCATCAACAACCTTGTGTACCGCTGCCGTAGACTGCTGGTTTTTTTTGAAACATGTTCTTCTTGACATTGTGCTTTTAATTATGATGATATTTTAGGAAGAGATCCCCATTGGTCTTGCGGTTAAGCGCCACAGATGAGAATTTGGTTCTGGGTAAACCACAAAGCATCGGGTTGGTATTGCCAAAATTATCCCCAGATTTCTGATATTTATATTTTTCATATCTAACAAGCTTCGATTTGTTTAATTAAACTGAATACATTTTAAATACGTGTCCATATTAATATATGTCACTGGAAAATTGCAGACTTCATAAAATTGTTATAAAGCTTGATTAAATTATAATTTCTCTTTACATTTAGAAAAAAATATTTACAATTTCGCGCGATATTTTACAATCTTACGGCGTTTGCCATTTTCCGGTGACATTAGTATACACTTCAGGCCATTGCCCCAAAAAAGCTCTACCTACCCCGATCACTGGCCATCACTAACTCCAATCAAAATTGTCCCTGATCCAATCTAAAGAAAATTGAAAGCAGTCATTCACTCAACATTTTCCTTAAAAATGTAAATCATAAAAATCATTCTGAATGAACAAGCTCCTTCACATAAGAACCTAATAATAAATCTTAAGATTAATTAAAAGCTCTACACGTAAAGTACGTCATAATTGCCGACGTGAGTACTTGCCTATAAAGGCCGTGTAAGTTTTTTTGCGATAAAGCTGGGTACACAAAGTTGAGGGGCGACTGGATCGTGAATGGGATTGCATTGTGTGACTACTAATTGCGGTTTTTAAGCGGGAGTACCGTATGAGGCCAATTATGTGCGCCACGCTTTATATTTGGACGTGACTTACACCGAAGTGAATGGATCTTTTTACAAAATAGAATATAATATTTATTTACTCTTTTTATTCACACCATGTAAGTCACAGAAAAGATAGGAGAAGAAAACATCGATCGAGGAAACTTTGATGCTAACAGTAAATTGGCAATTGGATGCTGAGAGTAGTCCCAAATATATTTTTGGTTTAATAAGTGATACTAATCATATCGGTGAAAAATAAGTGAAAATATGAAACTTTGATTGGGTGTCGCAAAAATTAAATTGATAATTCATTTTTTAAAACTAAGTTTTTTTAATGCTGACACTTCCACTCTTTACTTATTTTTATAAAGAAATTTTATTGTAGCATTATAAAATTAATTATTCACAGCTTATAAAAACAGAATAAGTATAAATTAAAAGAAATATCTTGAGCCTTAATCGAAGTATTATCCAGCTTTACTTAATTACGAAGTCAAAAAACTAAATCAACCTTATTCTGAGAGCATTTAGCCGTCTATAGAAGTTGTTTGTAAATCAATTATTAACAAGTACTAAAGATAAGTCTAGAATTATAGGTCTTATAAAGATCCAGACTTAAGGCCTGATCAGAGGGCCTAGTGGGAGTTTGTTAACGTATTCGATCGCGATAACGTAAATTTTCGCTTAGTGTCAAATTGGTTTTTTTTTTTTTTTTTTTTTTTTTTTTTTTTTTTTTTTTTTTTTTTTTTTTTTTTTTTTTTTTTTTTTTTTTTTTTTTTTTTTTTTTTTTTTTTTTTTTTTTTTTTTTTTTTTTTTTTTTTTTTTTTTTTTTTTTTTTTTTTTTTTTTTTTTTTTTTTTTTTTTTTTTTTTTTTTTTTTTTTTTTTTTTTTTTTTTTTTTTTTTTTTTTTTTTTTTTTTTTTTTTTTTTTTTTTTTTTTTTTTTTTTTTTTTTTTTTTTTTTTTTTTTTTTTTTTTTTTTTTTTTTTTTTTTTTTTTTTTTTTTTTTTTTTTTTTTTTTTTTTTTTTTTTTTTTTTTTTTTTTTTTTTTTTTTTTTTTTTTTTTTTTTTTTTTTTTTTTTTTTTTTTTTTTTTTTTTTTTTTTTTTTTTTTTTTTTTTTTTTTTTTTTTTTTTTTTTTTTTTTTTTTTTTTTTTTTTTTTTTTTTTTTTTTTTTTTTTTTTTTTTTTTTTTTNCTTCCGCTCTGGGTGGAGCGGAAGGGCGTGTCAGACTCTTACTGACTAAAACCCATCCGTGTTCCTTCTAAAGCCCTTTGCGTTCCAGGGCCGCGGTGACTCTTTCGAACAAATTCCGCAACCCTGGCAGGAGTGTCAAATTGGATGGAGAAAAAGTTTTCCGTTAATGTCACTAGGCGGCGCTTACGCAATAATAAATTGACATACACCTGATCAAGTACACTCAACCAAACAATCAAACCAAGCAAACTCGCACTGAGGCCACAGACCTATACACTATTCGCTATCCAGAGTGGTATCTAGCGATTTTCGATAGAGCGAGACGGCCAAACCAGTTTCAACATGCTGCCCAGGTAGACAGTTTCTTTTCCCTTACTTCGCGAAACAGGTTCCGCCACAGGTGGCTGCGGCGTTTTAAATGTTTGAACTGTAGGTAAGATTACCTACAGTTCGGCCACTCGGCTTTCGCTAATGCTCTGGATAGCGAATACCACTACGTCACTAAGTCTGCACAGGCCTTAATTGTGAATAATATAGACTAATGACAGTAGTTATTTAATCCGAATTTGAGTTGCATGGCAGATGACATGGAAACATGTCTAAAGGCCCAAAATTGTGTTGTTATCGTATTAGTATTCTACTAGAGGATTAATCAACGAACGTTTCATGGTTATACATATGCATTATACAATAGGTACACAACTACGTCGGTGAAGAGTTTTTCTAACAATTTTAGGTATTTCTCTGGATATGACAATCTTAAAATCTTTCTTTTTAAATTTGTTACGCATCGGTGTAAATGCGGAATTCCTTTCAGCGTACATTAGAATAATGGTTGGTATACACGTAGTAATTCAGAATTTTACAAACCTCCCCATTATGCCCAGTGGTGAATGAATTCTGCCCTATGGGTTCCGCAAACCTATTGAGTTTCACTGAATGTGAATGAGAATTTGGATATACAACATATGAATAAGTAGGTACAGACGCCAGCACGTCAAGCTACAAGAATCTGTCAAACTCCTTTAATAGATTTTCAACTTTATCGCTAAAACATTAGGTTCAAGGTTGATTTGGAAAATTTGACAGTTTTGGGTAGCTTGACGTGCTGGCGTCTGTATCTATGGTGGATAAGTCTGGAAGCAAATAAATATTAAATATTAACATTGAGAAATGATTTTTATTTTGCAAGTACGTTAAACATAACCCTTTTACATCTCAATCTTTTTTGGTCATTTTAAGCTAGACGAGGCTGGTGTTTCCTAGCTGACTACCCTGAGATAAAATAAAATAAAATAAAAATAAAATAAAAAGAAACACCGAAACAAACTCAGAGATCAAAGTCTCTTTTAAAGTCCATACAATCTGAACTGGTCAAATCATATGAGAACCATGTAGGTTAATGTTTGAAGTGGTCTTTTGAGGAAAGTACCACACAGATTTCAGTAGACCTGTCCAGACAGTGCAAGCATTTGTCAGTTATCATGTAGCTATAATTTAGAACTTTAAGGAACTCAACGATTTGACGAACAATACCAAAGTAAGGACATTTGGGTAGGCCGCATAAAGAACTCAAACTACCAGACTAACATGAAATGAACCCCTAATATTGCGATTTACATGGTCCTCACATTCACAATACGCATTAGGTTCAAGGTTGATTTGGAAAATTTGACAGTTTCGGGTAGCTTGACGTGGTGGTGTCTGTACCTTTGGTGGATAAGTCTGGAAGCAAATAAATATTAACATTAATACGTTTCCTCGACTAAAGAGTTAAAAAGGTGGAATAAAAAAAATAGTCGAATTGAGAACCTCCTCCGTATTAAGAAGTCTGTTTAATAAAATAAATTATTTTTCTTTTCAAAACTTGTTTCACAACTGTTTTCGTAAATTAGTCGTTCTCTTTATTTTTATAACGTTCAATGTTCAATTAAATTTAGAACAATTTATGACTTAGAACAACAGGGCTGAAATGTTCCTAGAATAAAAGCCCCTAAAACACAAGATTAAGTGATAACTTAAACTAATCTAAGTTGAACTATTTAATATAGGAAGCGTCTGTCCGAAATACGACCAGCGCTTTGGGTTAGAGTGAGAGAGGAAGAGCCTGCCTACCGCTGCCGTATGCGTGAGAGAAAGGGAAGCCAGACAGACTGGCACCGTAACGCGTTACGTTACGGAGCGGTTTACCCTCCCATAATAAAACAAAGACTTAGAACCATGATAAATGTTCGCTACATTCAAATTATTATTTTATAAAAACCTAAAATATTCAAGCAAAAAACCTAAAATCTCAACCATCAACAATAACTAGACTGGAAAACTATAAACCATGGTGAGTATTCAATAATAATAAATTTACTAACGCGCACAGACGCAATGGCGTCCGTGCGGTATACAAAAACACATTACATACATTACGCAGTCCTCAATAAGAAATCATGTTATCACTCCGACTCACGCAATGGTCGAGAACTTGGGAATGGGAGACTGGTTTGAGTTAGAGGCGGCAGCGATTTTGTTGCTTCTTGTGTGTCTGTGTTTCAAAATACTGGCTTAAGGGCTACCCCAGCAGTTTAAACTGATAATTAGTATGGTTAGTAGTGTTACACCGAGGAATTAATTATGTGGAACTCTTTGTGACTCTTCAGGCTGCTTCAAAAACAAACACTTATATTTCTATCTGTTAACAACGGGAGCAAAACAATCATTTTCTTTTCTACTCAAATTAAAAAAACACAAAGCATTTATTTCAATTAAACCATTGCAGGCACTTTTGAATAGTCAAGGTCGGTCTGTCGAAAGAGATGAAGCTAATTACATGTTCCAAAGCGTAGATCTCTATGGAGAAGAACTTGCAAGAAACACCACGGACGCTCTTTTAAAATCAATGTTTTTTACAATGATATGGTTACATCATTCGTGTGAAAATTATACAAACATACATATATGTGAGAACAATGTATAAAGACTTGCACGATTAAGCGTCCGAAGTAAAAAAAAGCAACAATTCAAGGAACAAATAATTGAAATAAACCATGGCAGCTGAGACAGACCAGTCCTAGCTAACGGCGCTCGCTCAGCAATATGACGCCTGCGCTAGCACCTCAATTCAAACCTATTCTATTTTTTGTACAATTCCATAGATTTTTTAGCTAATAAGATGCCAGCAACCACACAGGCAATGGGTCAGAATCCATTAAAATCTATATGTTCAAAGGTAAGCATATTTAAGCGGTGTCTAATATGCACCTTACTTTTTCCTAATCTTGGAATATTACAATATACACTTACATTCCGGCGACCCATAGTACACCCATATTTCAGTTATACTTAGGTCAAACCTTCTTTTAACCAGATAATATATATCTGGTTAAAAGAAGGAACTCCGGGCTATTACTAAGAAATTCCTGATAGAAGAACCCAATAACACTTTCTCCGATCCGGAAATCGAATCCAGTACCGTTGAAGAAGATAATAGTGTTGTAAAAATTATATTAGGTCGCAAAATCTTATAAATTAAGCCCCCATGACCGAGAAGGCATAATAAAAACTTTTTGAATAAATAAATAATTCAAGAGCATCGTTTGCGAAAGTCATGGTAAGGGCGATTCATATTAAATTTAATTTTACTAGAGCGTGTTGTTAATTATTCACTTTGGCATACCACTGTTTTAGTTTTAACTGAAATTGTGGTCCCGACTGTCTGAAATTAGTCTGAGAGAGATATTTGAGAAAATAACAAGCTTTTACGTCCACTGCTGGACATAGGCCTCCCCCAAAGGGGGTTGCAGACGGGTTGGCAATGGCAGTGTAGCTGTTGCAATGCACAGAGAATGCTACTGCCCATTCTCTGGTGAGTCCCTTAGTTGCCTCTTGCCTATGGGATTGACAATTGACACTTTTCGTGGGTGTCGTCCCACGAAAAGTGTCAATTGTCAATCCCATAATGTTTTGACGTTTTGGAATTCGTCATCGCCACGCTAATAGCAGTGCGATTCTGTAAACATATCGAAGTGAAGGCTTGCTCAATCCATGTAATAAAGATGGAATGACAGCTTACTTTGTGATCACTTCACCCAAGCCTGCACTTCGACATGTTTACGGAATCGACCGGCACTATGTTGCACTCAAATGAAGAATTCTCTAGCTACTTGCCATATTTGCACTCAGTTTCATTGTGCTAAATATTACAAGCAATAGAACCTTTTTTTTTTTTTTAGGATGGGAAATCATCAAATGACTTCTTTCGCTCTGGGTGGAGCGAAAGGGCGTGTCAGACTCTTACTGACTAAAACCCATCCGTGTTCCTTCTAAAGCCCTTTGCGTTCCAGGGCTGCGGTGACTCTTTCGAACAGATTCCGCAACCCTGGCAGGCTTTGGCCCTAGCGGGCCCCGTCTTTTATGCTGACATCTTTTTGAGGCGCGCGTGAAACACAACGCGCCATCGACCCGGGCCTGGTGGTGATCGAACAGCGAGCCACCCAATGCTCGCCGTCCACAGGCCCGCGCCTACGGTGGCCGGGGATCGCCCTGCGACTCCCGACGTCCGGGGCGTCTTCTCCTGTTGCGGCGGTTGGGGCGAAGGCCTTGCCTTTCCCTCGCGCGGCCC
>NDFZ01005138.1:0-87998 GCA_002192655.3 Mamestra configurata
TAAACTTAGAAAAAAAATAAAATTAATTCGAAATATTTTTAAAATAATTTAAAACCTAAAAAAATACCTTCAAATGATATACCACAATCCATAGTAAATTGCACAGAAATCATAAAAATGTATTGATCAACGCGCAATAAAGTGATTCCAGTTCATTGCTCGCGAGTGTGTCTACACTCTCAGTTTACGCAATGTACCTTCTTACTCAAAATTAGAAAAATAACTACATACAAGTTTATAAAAACCAAAGAGAGGAGGATAAGAAATACTGAATTACAAATACTTTATTAAAAAACCGGCCCTTATTAACCAAAGGTAAAAAGTATTTAAGTAATGCAAATATATTCTTATGCAGATGCTTCCACATATCATAAAATGTATCGATGATTAATTTCCATAAAGGTAAAAATTCAACAACGAACAATATTAGTGTTTGTTTAAATATTTTTATTGTGTTCCAACATTTACCGATGAAATAGTAAGCTTACATTTTCACAGTATTAAATAAAGGCAGGATTTCTTTACAAATACTTTACCCCGTTAAATACCCATAGAGGTTAAATACAGTATAATCGTATTTATATTTAGTGCACTCATAAAACATTCTGTGACAGTGCACGTTATCTAATAGATATTATTATTATTTATCCTGAACGGTCCCATAGCTGGCCAAAGGCCTCCTTCCATTCCTCCCATTGTTCCCGGTTTTGTGCCACTACTTGCTAATTTCGAACACAGCCAAGTCGTACTGTCATCTCCAGAGACATAATCATACAACGTGTAACAGAATAAATGCAACACCTCTTAAGGGGTCATTGTACTCTTCATTATGAACAACTTTTAATATGGGACCAAACCCGAAATGGCGAAAAAAAATCAGCTGTAGCGCGCATAAATGTATGGGGACAGGCGATTTTTCTTTTTTTTTAAGGATAGGAAATCATCAAATGACTTCTTCCACTCTGGGTGGAGCGGAAGGGCGTGTCAGACTTACTGACTAAAACCCATCCGTGTTCCTTGTCGCCCTTTGCGTTCCAGGGCCGCGGTGACTCTTTCGAACAAATTCCGCAACCCTGGCAGTCCCCATGGAACCTACATGCCTAATTTCAGCTTTCTACAGCCAGTAATTTCGAATGTTCGTTGTTTGTCAGTCACTCAGTCACCAGTTACGGATGAATTTTATACATGAGGTTCCATTAAAATATATGGACAAACTTTTCGAAATTATTCAAACCACCAATAAGAACAACGGTAAAAATAAAAAATAGAAAAAAGCATTTGATACTTACAAGAAAAAAAAAACAACTAACGTAAATACACTAAAAATGTTGGTTACCCAATATATAAACACATCCATGTCTTTGTAATTTTTTAGTTGTGATACTACAAATTTGCAGGCGCACTTGACCACGTCAAGTACCTACCCATAATGATGTGTTATTTTGCTTGGATATCTTTGATTAGACATACAGAGGGCCTAGCGCAATTGTTTTGACGTATAGTAACGTTAAAGTATCGGTATCGTAAGTGAATTTTGAATATAAAAAACTAAAACCCCATAGCATTTTGGTTTAATTTTATGCGACATACTTTTATCATATCTATACAATTACAATTATCACTATACAATTTTTATCATACAAAAATATGAATATAGTATCCAATTCAAATAAATATTGTGTGCGAAACGAATATACGTATACGTCAAATCAAGTATCTCGACTTAGCACACGAGGTTGTCGACATGTGGAATGTGGACTCGGCTGTCATTGTGCCGATTGTCGTTACGGCCAATGGCCTGATGGCCAAAAGCTTCGACGACCATCTGTCGAAGCAACACCGGCGGACTACAAAGGATAGGCTCTAAAAAAATAATCCTAAAAATCTTCTATTTTATTGGGACCTTATATATTGATTCAGCCTATCGCAGTCCATTAATGGTTACAGAACTCGCCCAAAATACTCCACAATAACCGGTATTAAACCTTCCCTGTCCATTCAGTCCCCCAGCCATCTGTGAATGGTAAGTCGTTCACCTACCAGGGGAGCATCCCATGACCCGCTTCCGCCACTCTAGCTAGGATACATCTTATCCACCAGTTATCAGCCCTTTGACAAACATGAGCATAACAAAAAAATTTTGGCAAAAAATGTCCGGAAAACGTGTGAAAATTTTCAAAATTCAATTATTTTACGCTCGAGCGAATTTAACGTGATATGCTACAGGATAACTGGCTGTCTAGGTCAGTTGCGGGTATATTCAATGGAATTACCAGCAGATTGATTATTGCCTGCA
This sequence comes from Mamestra configurata, assembly GCA_002192655.3. Classification (NCBI taxonomy): domain Eukaryota; kingdom Metazoa; phylum Arthropoda; class Insecta; order Lepidoptera; family Noctuidae; genus Mamestra; species Mamestra configurata. The sequence goes on from NDFZ01005138.1 coordinate 2,297, forward strand.
GCATGAATCACTAGAGCGAAAGGTTTGGTCACTATGTAGATGGGCACAGAAGATCAGCTCCATTCAACGAGCATGAACTCATACGCAGTCGACGAGATCATTTCTTTGGCGAACCCGAACGCGCTGTCACTTCGAATAAATGATCGCGTATTCTCGCGCTATGATCGCTTTGTATTAAGATGAAGCTTTACATTCAACCGCACTCACGCCTGATAATATTAGTAATGAAGTATTTTTTTTATTTACTAGCGGTCCCGACTGACGTTGTCCTGTCCGAATGTTTGCTTTGTGTATGACGTAAAATTATAGAAAGCGATTGCAGCGCCACCTACTGGATCCAATTGTGAATTTAAACCATTCTCGAATCCACTGAAACACACACAAAATATTTCATCAAAATCGGTCCAGCCGTTAAGGAGGAGTTCAGTNAAGGCGAAGTGCTAGTACAGTATAATCGTATTTATATTTAGTGCACTCATAAAACATTCTGTGACAGTGCACGTTATCTAATAGATATTATTATTATTTATCCTCAACTGTCCCATAGCTGGCCAAAGGCCTCCTTCCATTCCTCCCATTGTTCCCGGTTTTGTGCCACTACTTGCTAATTTCGAACACAGCCAAGTCGTACTGTCATCTCCAGAGACATAATCATACAACGTGTAACAGAATAAATGCAACACCTCTTAAGGGGTCATTGTACTCTTCATTATGAACAACTTTTAATATGGGACCAAACCCGAAATGGCGAAAAAAAATCAGCTGTAGCGCGCATAAATGTATGGGGACAGGCGATTTTTCTTTTTTTTTAAGGATAGGAAATCATCAAATGACTTATATAATTGTTCTGTGCGTGTGTATATGACTGAACTCCTCCTTAACGGCTGGACCGATTTTGATGAAATATTTTGTGTGTGTTTCAGTGGATTCGAGAATGGTTTAAATTCACAATTGGATCCAGTAGGTGGCGCTGCAATCGCTTTCTATAATTTTACGTCATACACAAAGCAAACATTCGGACAGGACAACGTCAGTCGGGACCGCTAGTAAATAAAAAAAATACTTCATTACTAATATTATCAGGCGTGAGTGCGGTTGAATGTAAAGCTTCATCTTAATACAAAGCGATCATAGCGCGAGAATACGCGATCATTTATTCGAAGTGACAGCGCGTTCGGGTTCGCCAAAGAAATGATCTCGTCGACTGCGTATGAGTTCATGCTCGTTGAATGGAGCTGATCTTCTGTGCCCATCTACATAGTGACCAAACCTTTCGCTCTAGTGATTCATGCTGCAGGCAATAATCAATCTGCTGGTAATTCCATTGAATATACCCGCAACTGACCTAGACAGCCAGTTATCCTGTAGCATATCACGTTAAATTCGCTCGAGCGTAAAATAATTGAATTTTGAAAATTTTCACACGTTTTCCGGACATTTTTTGCCAAAATTTTTTTGTTATGCTCATGTTTGTCAAAGGGCTGATAACTGGTGGATAAGATGTATCCTAGCTAGAGTGGCGGAAGCGGGTCATGGGATGCTCCCCTGGTAGGTGAACGACTTACCATTCACAGATGGCTGGGGGACTGAATGGACAGGGAAGGTTTAATACCGGTTATTGTGGAGTATTTTGGGCGAGTTCTGTAACCATTAATGGACTGCGATAGGCTGAATCAATATATAAGGTCCCAATAAAATAGAAGATTTTTAGGATTATTTTTTTAGAGCCTATCCTTTGTAGTCCGCCGGTGTTGCTTCGACAGATGGTCGTCGAAGCTTTTGGCCATCAGGCCATTGGCCGTAACGACAATCGGCACAATGACAGCCGAGTCCACATTCCACATGTCGACAACCTCGTGTGCTAAGTCGAGATACTTGATTTGACGTATACGTATATTCGTTTCGCACACAATATTTATTTGAATTGGATACTATATTCATATTTTTGTATGATAAAAATTGTATAGTGATAATTGTAATTGTATAGATATGATAAAAGTATGTCGCATAAAATTAAACCAAAATGCTATGGGGTTTTAGTTTTTTATATTCAAAATTCACTTACGATACCGATACTTTAACGTTACTATACGTCAAAACAATTGCGCTAGGCCCTCTGTATGTCTAATCAAAGATATCCAAGCAAAATAACACATCATTATGGGTAGGTACTTGACGTGGTCAAGTGCGCCTGCAAATTTGTAGTATCACAACTAAAAAATTACAAAGACATGGATGTGTTTATATATTGGGTAACCAACATTTTTAGTGTATTTACGTTAGTTGTTTTTTTTTTCTTGTAAGTATCAAATGCTTTTTTCTATTTTTTATTTTTACCGTTGTTCTTATTGGTGGTTTGAATAATTTCGAAAAGTTTGTCCATATATTTTAATGGAACCTCATGTATAAAATTCATCCGTAACTGGTGACTGAGTGACTGACAAACAACGAACATTCGAAATTACTGGCTGTAGAAAGCTGAAATTAGGCATGTAGGTTCCATGGGGACTGCCAGGGTTGCGGAATTTGTTCGAAAGAGTCACCGCGGCCCTGGAACGCAAAGGGCGACAAGGAACACGGATGGGTTTTAGTCAGTAAGTCTGACACGCCCTTCCGCTCCACCCAGAGTGGAAGAAGTCATTTGATGATTTCCTATCCTTAAAAAAAAAGAAAAATCGCCTGTCCCCATACATTTATGCGCGCTACAGCTGATTTTTTTTCGCCATTTCGGGTTTGGTCCCATATTAAAAGTTGTTCATAATGAAGAGTACAATGACCCCTTAAGAGGTGTTGCATTTATTCTGTTACACGTTGTATGATTATGTCTCTGGAGATGACAGTACGACTTGGCTGTGTTCGAAATTAGCAAGTAGTGGCACAAAACCGGGAACAATGGGAGGAATGGAAGGAGGCCTTTGGCCAGCTATGGGACCGTTCAGGATAAATAATAATAATATCTATTAGATAACGTGCACTGTCACAGAATGTTTTATGAGTGCACTAAATATAAATACGATTATACTGTATTTAACCTCTATGGGTATTTAACGGGGTAAAGTATTTGTAAAGAAATCCTGCCTTTATTTAATACTGTGAAAATGTAAGCTTACTATTTCATCGGTAAATGTTGGAACACAATAAAAATATTTAAACAAACACTAATATTGTTCGCTGTTGAATTTTTACCTTTATGGAAATTAATCATCGATACATTTTATGATATGTGGAAGCATCTGCATAAGAATATATTTGCATTACTTAAATACTTTTTACCTTTGGTTAATAAGGGCCGGTTTTTTAATAAAGTATTTGTAATACAGTATTTCTTATCCTCCTCTCTTTGGTTTTTATAAACTTGTATGTAGTTATTTTTCTAATTTTGAGTAAGAAGGTACATTGTGTAAACTGAGAGTGTAAACACACTCGCGAGCAATGAACTGGAATCACTTTATTGCGCGTTCATCAATACATTTTTATGATTTCTGTGCAATTTACTATGGATTGTGGTATATCATTTGAAGGTATTTTTTAGGTTTTAAATTATTTTAAAAATATTTCGAATTAATTTTATTTTTTTTCTAAGTTTAGGGAATTATTACAATAGGCCGAAGTTTTGGACGTCTAAATGGAATGGAAGTAATACCCCTCAATATTTTGTGTTACACTAATGACTGCCTGTTAACGGTTTTTCATTGCCCGAATGAGTTTCCTGTTAAAATCGTGGGGATTTCCTGCCAATCTTCGACTAAAGCAGTTTTCAGGTCATCTATTGACGCCGGAGCTGGACATCTTCCTCGTACCCGCCTTTTCACCTTGTCCCATATATGTTCAATCGGATTCTTGAATCCATGAATTGGAAGAAGTGTCGACTTCTTCCAGGTACTGTCTAGTCACTGCAGCGGTGTGGCAGCGGGAATTATCGTGCATTAGCAGGAAATCTTCATCAATTAACCGTAGGCCCTACCTACGGGAGCACATGACTTAGCAAAATATGCCCTGCCTGACTTCCACAAGGTACGAATATCAACTCCGTTTTTGCTTCAAATCCCCGCTCATATCATACAGGACCCACCCTCCTATGCCACGGTTTCCGCAAAACAGCATTGTGTGAATCTCTCCCCCGGTCTCCTATAGACTCTCCGTCGACGGTCGCTACCATGCAGGCACATCCTGGTTACGTCCGAGAACAGGATTTGGCTCCATTGCTCCATATCCCAACCTAAGTGATCGCGAGCAAACTGAAGCCGGGCTTGGCGGTGGACTGGAGACAATTTGGGTCCCGTGGCTGGCCTTTTTGGGGACAAGTTCACTTTTTATAGTCTTCGCCTCACTGTCCACTCGCTGACACCCTCCCTCGAACTTCTCTGAGCTGCTGCTGGACGTCCACGCCGGTCAGGTTTAGATTTCGGAGAGAAGAGGTGACAATAAATCGGTCATCTCTCACCGAAGTGCATCGCTGTCGTACAGATCCTGGTCTTCGGACTAAGATTCTAGTTTCCCTGAAACTCTTGTATACCTTCGGGACGGGATATTACGCTGAGACATCCCTTTCTGGATTAGGATGACCACTTGATCGGCTTCTATAGGTGTGGTTTCCATTTTATTTTAGCTTTAGTGCTCCCAGTGACGTGAAAAATTGGAGTGATGACCAATTTTCATAAATACACACTTTATGGGGTTCAGGACCACCAACAAGATAGGGTTTTGTTTTAAAAATGATGTTTTTTGTTTTTACGTTTCATGACACAATTTGAATAAGTTTTGGTAATGATATTGAAAAAAGATGAAAGCTAATCCATAAAATGACCTTTCAAATAACACAATCCATAGTATAAACTATGGATTGTGTCATTTGAAAAGTCACATAGAAATTGTAAAACAATATTGTTTTGAGCAACGCGCGATGAAGTGGTTCCAGTTTATTGCTCACGAGTGTATTTAACACAATATTACTTATTTTTCACTGACCGTCCTTTCTGCTTTTATTCTCATGTTCCGCGCCTAAGAGTTGTATTGTGATGCTTAATAACCTATAACCTGCCTCAACCACAATTGGTATATCGAAATGTTTTTTTTATTCCGGCTGGTAACACCAGAAAATTAGCGCGTTCAAAAAAAAAAAATAACCACCATCCGGTGAGACTAGAAGCCGATCCCAAAATAGTAGCTCCGTTTTTGAAGTCAGTAAAAAAAGGCCCGCTAGTCTGATTGATTGACATATTATATATTAATTTTCTTGCGTCCGATACATAATTCAACTACCATGGTCGCTACCTATACTCCTGATAGCTTCCATTTATGTTTGTTTGTGTAGATGATTGCTGATGATAACGTTGTGTGTATAGTGTTTATCTATCCGCGCCGCTGAACATTACTTAGCCTAATGCGTTATAATTATCTCGAACTACCTCGTTGCACTCGCGGTCACAAGAGTGACTGCTAAGCATGGTCCCGGGTACGATTTCCGGGACGGGCAAAAGGGCTTATTTTAGGAATTTCTCATTGCCGGTCCGAAGTTTGGAATTGGAGGTATTATACCCTCGTGGCTCGGAAAGCACGCAAAGTCGTTCGTCCCATCTGGCTATGAGAGTTAAGGACGAGAGAGTGCACCTTGGTTTCGCGCACACACTTGACTATTAATTATAATTATCTTGATGTGCTCACTAGCTTGATTGCCCTATTAAATGCCAAGTTTGACGTTGTGTGATCCGTAAGAAAATTGTTATTGTTAAAGAATTAATTCGCTTCTAGCTGGTCCGACGGTCTGGTGGTGGATAGAAAATATTTAGGACGTTTTCGAAATAACATAAATTCATTGAAATAACTTTCTGCCCATTGGTGTAATCCTAATTTAATTGGAATCATTGCAACTTTTATTTTGTTATATTCCTGTCTATTATTGTTGTCTTTTACTTTTCTTTATTGCAGAAAATATCATCTTTCAAACATCCATCTGTGTTTCTATGGTCAGGCGAGGGATCTGTAGTCTTCTACTAGGAAGGAAAAGTCTTGGCAGAAGACTATGGATCCTTTGTTTTTTTTTCTTTTTTGTCTATGTTGGGGTGAATATCTGGTCTAACCGATTTCAGATAAACAACAGAAGTGGCACACAATCAAAATGATTGACTTTTCGCTCTTGCAATCTTACGGTTGCATGAAAAAGCAATACCTTTAAAACAGTGTAACCTATTTGGTGACGACATCCCGTTCTTATCGTTTCATAATCTCATCTTTGTAGACTGTCATTCGCTACAATATTATCTAATAGTGGTGACATCATGTATTATTAGTTAGATGAATGAATGCGCGCGTGACTTTTATAAACATCTTTATTACAGTGATGATTTTTAACAGCACTGCCTTTCAATTGTTCAGTGCCTCTGTTTATGTAGACACGTTCGTTCTCACAAGACAGACTTGAATATTGTTTAAAACTAGAATTAGATTGTTTGTTTTTGGACACAACGTCCAAGGCAACTTTTTTTGAAACGTGAAAGTCCTCAGTCCAAACGCGATATTCCAAATGTTTAGACAGTTGGTTTTATTCGCGTTTATAACTAAATTATTGTTAAAATCAAACCACGTGTGTGCTTCGGATGAAAATTGTGAGCTCCGTCGAGAAGAAAGAGCGAATTCTTTTTTTACTCCACTTCGTAATTTTTTTAAAAGCCTCAAACAATTCATTATTGGAAAACCAGCAGCAAAAAAAGTTGAAGAAAAGGGCAAAGTAGTGAAGAGTGCGTTTGCAGCGTTCCTCGATGAAATGTCAAGAAAAAAGAGACTTGAAGATGAGCTGGAAAAGGATTTACGCCGCGGAAAATACCATTCCCCTTCAGGATATCCTTCAAGGTCAGCTTTCGAGGATAGACCTGAAATGAGTGCTGAACAGTTGATCACAGCACACGGTTTTCTATCAGAGTCCCACACAGTCCTTACTGAGGATGGTTATATGATAACAATGCACCGGGTTCTGGGCGACTACGACCCAATTAAGGGCAGAGTAGTGATGCTACATCACGGCTTTCTTGGAAGTTCTGAAGATTGGCTGCTTCTGGGATCACGGGCCTTACCTTATATACTAATCGATCACGGATTCGATGTGTGGTTACTGAATGCTCGAGGTAACAGATACTCAAGAATGCATGTAAATAAGAGACCTGACTGGGCTAATTTTTGGGATTTTTCTTGGCATGAAATGGGTGTGTACGATTTACCTGCAGCAATTAAATACATTACAGAAATCACAACAAATACGGAACTTCACTTCATAGGTCACTCCATGGGTGGCACGGCATTACTGGTTCTTTTATCAACTAAGCCGCAATACAACAATATATTAAGATCAGCGATTCTTCTAGCCCCATTAGCTTACATGTACCATGCTAAAGGCCCAATTAAGATGTTAGCTAATTTTTATAGAGAAAATGGTCATCATTCGATGGATTTCCTTGGACAGAAAGAATTCATGCAGCACGAGGTATTCCCGGAACAAATGATTGAGAAATATTGTAAAGGAGACATCAAGTCATGTTTGAATCCTCTGTTATTGTTTGGGAATGGTGGTGGTGGCGTGTGGGGCCAGAAGATACTGGCGGATGTCCTGGCTCATGTACCTGCGGGGGGGTCCGTGAAAACGGTGCTGCATTATGTGCAGCTTGTGAAGAACGGATACTTCCAAATGTTCGACTACGGGGACGTCGATAATAATGTAATAAAATACAGGAATGTTACTCCTCCATCGTACAACTTGAGACGTGCATCTTTACCAATAGCGTTGTTCAGTTCTCCTTCGGATTGGTTGGCGAGTACTTCGGACATGCAGACGTTGTTAGGCATGCTTCGACATGTGACCGTTCACCACGTGGTGAAAGCTGATAATTTTGGACACTTCGACTTTGTTTGGTCACCAGACGCGGCAGACCTAATTTATAATTTTATTCTCCCATTATTAAATCAGAACTTACCTAAGCGAAAGTCGGTATTCGATTATCATTAATTTAAGTTTGGTTTTAAGACAATACTCACAACAGGTTTTAGTATAGGTGGTGCAGTGGTTTTGCGTATTTAAAAAAGAAGTCAAATACACCGCCCAAGAACACCAGCTGAAAAAACTAAATAATATTCGCGGGTTAAGTACCCCATATCTTTAAAAAAACATTGTTTTAAAACAAAAATGTCAACTTATTAGTCCAGTAGATTCGTTGTAAGTTGGCTGTGATAGACGGACACACAGACAGGCAGACACACAAGTGATCTTCTAAAGTATCCGTTTATTCATACAAACGTTCGAACCCTAAAAAATAAATTGGATCGTAAATTGCATTTTTAAATGTGGCCCGACACGCCTAGGTATGCAGTCACAACTCCATTGCTTAGGAATTCCTAGAAAGCACATCTCTTCCAAAAGATTCAATTCCGTGTCAATAGTATTTTTCCAAGTAAAATGGAGTGCAATCAACAGACGGACGGACGGACAGTCAGGACGAAATTATAAGGGTTCCTTTTGTGCCGTTTTGCTACGAAATTCTGAAAAGATATTTTTGAGTGTATTTTTAAGATTCTGTACCAATATCTAAGATACCACTGGTCAACGAATGTTAACAAGGTACATATTGAAGATTTTAAATATCGTCCGTCAATCAAGATTTGTTTATGTTTTCTGGAAATAGTTATTGAGTAATATAATTGTAACTAGGGGTGCCATCTATTAATGTGATGTTATGCCAAAACATCGAATGTGTTACATCTTCCTGCCAGGGTTGCGGAATTTGTTAGAAAGGGTCACCGCTACTCTGGAACGCAAATGGCATTAGGAGGAACACGGATGGAGTTTAATCAGTAAGAGTCTGACACTTCTTTTCATCGTCATTTGATGACTTCCCATCCTAAAAAATAATAAAAATGTGTCAAACCTTCGATGAATAAACGTTACACACCTTTCGAAGTTAATTCTCCGTAACAAAATCGCACCATTATTTTCTCACACTCATTACGCGACAGCCCTTTTCTTGATGTCTTCTAAAGGAAAACTAAAGAGCAGTTCCTTTCACATTGACGGAATATATTTTTTGTACTAGTTTTTTTATTATGTAAAATATACATATATAGAGAATAATAGGTAGGTAGAATTAAATTATGTGTAACCTGTTCGCTGGATCCTGCTGTATGAATTATTCGTATTATCGAAAAACTGTGTTCCTGCTGTTTGTCATGTTACAATAAACAATTGAGAAAATCAATTGTGCAGCTTGAATATGGATGCTTTAACAAAAGAGTAGATTATCAATTTAATCTTACGTATGAAATATTGTTGGAATTGCACAATAAACAGTGCAAGGTTCATCAAAATCTAATCAGTACTTGTCTAAATCTAAACTAATATTATAAAGAGGAAAGATTCAACCGATTTTAAAATTTATTTTGCTATGAGAAACCTACATTATTAATTTAAAACCTAAGCTAAATTTTATTTTCTAAATAAAAAGAGATGCCTACGAAAATAGCAATACTCATTATTACCTATAAAAAAATCCACGAGGGTATGTATATATTTAATTTTTATGGTTAACTCAAAATTACCGCTTTTTATTCAAATTATTCAATAAAAACCTGGATGGAATGGAAAAGTGGTGATTTTGGTATCATGATACTAATATCATGATACCAAAATCACCAAAGGACTAATCCTTATCCATTTTAATGGTTTGATAATTATGATTGATTATGTACATGCAAAGTACACTTACAACGTACAACGTCGAAATTGCGGGCAAAGTGCTAGTCTGTAATAAAATTAAATAACTGAACTGTAACAACGAATTGAAACACCTTACTTATACACCGATTCAAATGATCCAGAGTCCGACAGAATTGAGACCTGTCGTAGTTTTTTCGTCATCTGAAGTAGAGCAAGAATAATTATATATTTTTCGGTTTCGATGCTTAACGCATAAATTATATAATATGACCTTGAATATGCCCTCAGACGATGTATCCAAAAGTATTTTTTAGGGTTCCGTACCCAAAGGGTAAAAACGGGACCCTGTTACTAAGACTATACTGTCCTTCTGTCTGTCTGTCACCAGTCTGTATCTCATGAACCGTGATAGCTAGACAGTTTAAATTTTCATAGGTGATGTACTTCTGTTGCCGCTATAACAACAAATAATAAAAATTAAATAAATTTAAAAGGCGGCCCCCATACAAGAAACGTGTTTTTTTCGGCTAATGGTACGGAACCTTTCGTGTGCAAGTCCAACTTGAACTTGGCCAGTTTTTCATCTATTCTTACAAGAAGTATGCCTGTGTGTTTTACTATGTGTTTGAGCTCATTTGAATTGTCCTGATGGGTATTATGCATAGTTGATAACACGGGTCTGATGATGAAGAGCATTAACGTGGAAAGCGGTCCAACGTGTTTGTCGCCATTTCTGACCCAGAGTCCGACAGAATTGAGACCTATTCTATTTTTTTTGTCATTTGAAGTACAGCAAGAATTTATGTTTTTTCTTTTCGATTTCGATTTCTAACGCGCAGATATATGTGTGATGGTGTGTGTGTGATTGAGTATTTCTTGAGGCAAGGAATAGAGAAAAATTCCTCATCTACCCTTACAAGTATGCCTGTAGTGTTTGAGCTCATTTTAATTGAAGGTACTGGTAACAAGGACCGGTGAGTAGTGGCTCTCTTAGTTGACTACTCTTATAGGTATTCATGAGAACCCAAACACGATGTCTTTGGGTTCACATGAATCGTACGATTCGTACGGGTGGTTACTATTCATTGTAACTGTTACCAACAACAATGAAAAGTGCTCATCACAAGGATTCAAATGAGCCCAAACACGATGGCTATACTAGTAGCCTGCTGAGAGATCCACTATCCACTTTCTGGTTAGCGAGAGTGTATGAAAAATAGCTTTTCTATACTTTGCTTGAACGAGGACTCAAAACATAACAATAAAGTTGCCTGCCAGAATTGTCGACATCGGCACCCTTGCCATAATGAATAAAAAGTTTATTTTTATTTTTCATGATTTAGTGATGATGCACAACTAAATTGACATTATTCCCATAATGAGTGGTTGCGCTATTTGCCATTATGTAGTTACTTTACTTTTTCTGCCTTCGTAGTTCAAGTCCAGACCAGCTGATACTTAAATATCTACTTTGCTTTGGGAATGACATAAACCTAACAATATGTTACTTTACTAGATTTTATTGATTTTAAGTTGAGGATGTCACTGGTTTATCTTTGAAGTCAACGTCCAATTGAAATGCACTATATCTTGTCTAAACCCAATGCAAAAAGAATCAAGTTACGCCCGAATAGATAACCCCAAAAACATGGAAATTCAGGTTGACTTGTATGCATCTGCGTACCCCTTCACAGCATGCCGGGATGATGTTATTTATGAACTGAAACAGACATGAGATTTCAGCAATCCCGTGAGATTTGCTATCATTAATAGAAGACTTCTGTTGCCTAAGTCCGAAGTTCTTCATCAGATCTTTACCAAATTGAAATGGGACTAGTCCGGGAAAACACTCTGCCAAACAAAAAAAGAATCATCCAAATCGGTTGAGAACTTACTGTCGAAAATATGGCTAAAAAATATTTTCTCGATCCCAACATCAGATCCTGATTTATACCTTCAATCATGAGCTCAGCAAGATAGATGTTGATTACCAGGCACAAATATCTGAATTGCGTTAGAAAGTATATGAAAAACATTGTATGTGCTTCTAAAATACGAGGGTTCCCCTCGATTTACCTGGGATCCCATCATCAGATTCTGACTTGGTGCCAATGGGACCACATAAGGCTTTCGAATTTAAAATAAAAAAAAAAATATGAAAATCGGTTCACAATGGCGGAGAAATCGGTGAACATGCTTACATAAAAATAAAACATACAGCCGAACATAACAAAAATTTTCTCTTTTTTAACGAAAGAAAAAAAAGTAATAAAATCTGAAATTCCAACAGCTTTGTAAAGTAAACTCAAACTATAGGAGTAATTTGTTTGTTAATATTATCAGAGCTTAGTATAGTAAGAGGCTGTGCTAACTTATAGGTTCATAACTTCATGTAGTATGAAACAATTGTAGGAAAATTAAACAAACTTGCGTTCAAGCTTAGAGCACAAACAATTTTCCAATATATTTAAAGGCAGTTCACTGTGAATGACATATAGGCGAGACAAGGACTAAAATAAGTATACTTTTGGTATCGGTTCTAATGTCTAAATGTTGACAATTAGATAAAATAAGCAAACTATATGCGAAGATGCTGTGTGTGTTACGCACAATGAGAGTTTTCTCAAAAGACATATACCCGGTACACAGAGGGCCATTTCAGTTCATTTCCAAGCAACGTTCGCATTCACATCTCCATCGCAATCTGTCATAAATTTATGAAAAATAAGGTTTTTTTTAACAGCTGCGACTCAGGTGGTAAGGCTTTGTGACAACGTCTTGTTTCGTCAAAAATAGTCTAGTCGGCTGCTGAAAAAAGTTGATCGAACAACTTTGGCATGTTATTTCGAATCGAATGACACCTCATTCATATTTTTCCGAGACTACTGAAAAAAATTGAACAAAAAAGCACTTATAGACTACACTTAAAAACGTTTTCAAAAAAAATTTGGCTATCCAAAGGCGTAACATTCTTGTGCCACCCCACGTTTCTGTGCAAGATTCATCCAGGTTCTACCCGTGATGGCAACTATGTGGTCTGACCATCTCGGCACCAGACGACCGACACTTCATATTAGTCCGCGGACGCCACTCGGTCACCGCCTTACTACACCTTACCAGATGTCCTGTCTAGCTCCAATTGAGTTCCTTAATTCGTTTTCCGATATCGAAAATCATCGTAATTCTTCGGATCTATTTATAGAATGGAAAGTTCCATGGTTCAGCCAGTACACAGCTTCTGGCGTGAGCATCAATGTCTCAGCACGTAAGTCTAGGTGGGAAAAACACACTGGTTATGTAGACGATAAGCTTATGAATTTCTATTGTGTCTCTTTACCGTCGCGGAGCTGTGGGTGTACAACAGTATTAACACCGTCTGCCCTTCACAGTCCAAATGTACCGATATCAGTTTAGGGTTATATTTCGTAAACAAATCAACAGTTTCTATTTTTCTCAAATGTTCGTGTAAAGCATTGTTCGTGGCTAAATCACCTACGTAAATTATAACAAAGACGTTCTTCTGTATTCGTCCTTCGAGTGTAGACGTATCTAAGCTTGTATTTATCTCCCAGGGGACGCCCTTGAGCAGGTAAACCCCTCTTGCTAGCGAGTGGGCTAACTTGCGTTAACCCTTCAAAGCAAAAGGCGTTTCAGTAGTCGCCGGAAGGGCTCGTTAAAACATGCATTGATAATGTGAGGGTGTGACGGATTGGTTGTTAGGTATCGCTAATTTGAAGACTGTTGAGTGCCTTTTAGTAATTATTGAAGGTTGTATAATAGTAAATAGTGGTCTTAATATCTAATGCTCATATCTTGAGGCGATCAAGCAATGTTTAATCCCAATTGAAGTAGCTTCGCGTAGTACCTACATCAATAGTTAATTCAGTGTTCACTCCTTTCATATCTACTTAACATCGTCGCTTAGCTAACAACGTCGTTCAAGTCTAAAATTGACGGTTTTTACTTTCTAGGGTTCCGTACCCGAAGGGTAACCCTATTGCTAAGCCTCCGCTGTCCATCCGTTCGTACGTTTGTCCATCCTTCTTTCAGCGGGCTGTATCTCAAGAACCGTAATAGCTACACAGTTGAAATCTTTACAGAGTGTGTATTTCTATTGCAGCTATAAAAACATTAAAAAAATATGCGGGCAGTCTTTGAGGACTGCCGTTAGAAGTAAAAACTAAGCGAAAGCTAAAGCGTTCGGTGACAATGACGCGAGTTCCATGACTTTTGTTCACCCAAAAAGTGCTCAATGCGCCTAAAGAAGGTTTCACTTCAAAAAAATTAAAGGGATCTCCCATACGCATACAATATACTTGCTTCTTTAGATTTGTAGTACGGAACCCTTCGTGTGAGAGTCCGACTCGCACTTGGCCGGTTTTAATAAAACTCCTCTTCACATATTACGTATTACACGCCACACAGTCAACCAAACCTAGGTAATTATTTGTTACAGCATCCCAGTCGGTTGGTTCCAATATTTTTTTGACACTGTTCTGTAAAGTTATTTAAAATTACTTGACTGGTAGTATTCTTGGCTAAGCGACGTTACCGTTACAGCACACAATCCCACTTCCTTTCTTCAATATTAGCTTCATAAAAATACGAATTATTACTATGAAAAAGAACTGTGTAATTAAGCGAACATTTCCAAGTGTTGATCAACTTGTATGAGCGACGGGCGGATGACGCCGCGTTCACGATCTACGGCCTGAATCGGCCACTCGGGAAATCACCGGCGCAACGGCGGGATACCAGCCACATTCCCAGGGAGAGTCGCGTGCATAACATTGCTCGCTTTGTTAGCTTAGCTGCTTCTCTAACCACACAATGGTTTTTCTAGCCTCACAATGCATGTTTCTACCCGTATCTTCAAGGACTTCATTAGGTACCGGCTCTGAATGAGAATAATATACCTACACGTTAACTGAAATAAAGAAAAGTTGCGTGGAAAAGTGATTCCTTGTCGGAGTCTCTGTCTCCTGACAGTTACAACTTGAGGTTATTTAATTCAAAAATGATAAGGTTACTTCTTGGCAAGCGTAATCCATTGCGTCGCCTAAATCGTTACTTTCCATGAGGTGAGATTGTGGTCACAATAGGTTTTGAGGCGATGATTTTTATGTTCCTGTCATGTCACTTATTTACGTTAGTTATTCTTATCTTTGGAAGGTTAGTTAAATAAGATTTTGTATTTTGACTAACTATCGCGCTCTCATGGAACACTAGTATAATGTAACGGCGTATGCAGATAATGTAAAATGTTTAGTTTTTACCAGTATGTTTTACGCACGTACTGGAAAAAGAAGCCTCGTTGAAACATGAGGGCAGGTCAAAAATTTCACAGAATGGAGGGTTTAGAGTGGAGAGGGAGGACTTTTTTTACTTGTCACTACTTGTTGATTCAATACTACTATAAATACTCAGTTTCAGCCCGATCGGTTCATGAGCCTTTGAGATATCGCTGACAAGTAAATTTGGAAGACGACACTGACTATGGAGAAAATTGAGTTTCGTGCCATGATAAAGTTACTTACTAAGCAAGGAAAAACGTCTCAGATAATTATTGTAGAGATGTCATCTGTTTATGGGGACACCTGGAAAATCGATGATTTATGGCAACATTTTCAGACATTGTTGAAAGAGTTGAAAAAGTTACTTTCGAAGAAGCTCGTCTACAGAAAAAACCGATCGCAGAGATGACTGGAGTCGGGGCTGCCTTTAAGCGGCTTCTGTGTCCAAGGGGTCCAAACGGCGTAGGGTCTACGCGGGGTTCGTGCGGTCCATGGCCCGTTATGGGGCCCCGGTATGGGTGCTTTTGTTGTGGCGGCGACCAGCCCGTCAGCTGAACGGGTTCCAAATGGTCATGGCCATCCGGCTGGCCCGGGGATACCGCACGGTCTCCGGCGATGTAGCGAGCCTCCTTGCCGGATTACCGCCATAGGATCTGGAGGCTTGACACGTGAGTGAAACTCCGCTGCCAAGCCTCCAGATCCCTCGCAGCGCGGCGGACGAAGCTCCGGCAAGATATCATGGAGACATGGAGACAGCGACTGTCGCCGCCCAGCGCTAGGTACGCCACCATTTAGGCGATAAGTCCCCTCTTTGAGGAGTGGCTAGAGAGTTGCCAGGCCACCTTTCCTTCCGTGCGGGTGCGGGCCTTCCGATCAGAACCAGGCCCGGGTCGATGGCGCGTTGTGTTCCACGCGCACCTTAAAGAGATGTCAGCTTAAAAAAACAGGGCCCGCTAGGGCCAGAGCCTGCCAGGGTTGCGGAATTTGTTCGAAAGAGTCACCGCGGCCCTGAATTGGAGGAACACGGATGGGTCTTAGTCAGTAAGAGTCTGACATTCCCGCTCTGCCCAGTAGTCCAGGTGAAAGAATAATTTGATGATTTAACGTATTTAAAAAAAAATGAGATGGCTGGCGTATCTTCTACGACTATTTAGAGCATTTTCCATGACTATCTTGGAATGTCTAATGTCAGTGCAAGATGGGTGCCGAGAAAGCTCACACCGTTTCAAAAACAGCAGCGAGTGTCGATTGTTCTCGCGTTTTTGGATCTGTGTAGTGAGAACAGGGATGAGTTTATGAACCGAATTGTGACTGGAGCTGAAACTTGAGTTGATCACTATAAACCTGAGTCAAAATAAGGGTCCATGTAGTGGCAGAAAAAAGGTGCAGCATCGCCTAAGAAGTTCAAGGTGTCACAATCGGCCGGACAGATTATGGCTAGTTTTTTTTTAAATTAAGAGGGGATTTTGTTGATCAATTATAAACATAAAGGTGTCAATATCACAGGACACTACTACGATACGCTACAAGAAAAATAAAAAATTGTCTCGAGGTGTGCTCCTTTTGCACGACAACGCACCCGTTCACAAGAGTCATGTTGCGATGGCTGTCTTAAACAAGTGCGGCTTCAAAATTCTGAACCGTCTAGATCCGGCCAGATGCCAGTTGAGCTCATTTTCATGTTTCAACATGAAAAAGAGCTTCGAGGAAAGAAATTTACTGATGACGAATAAGAGAAGTCTGCTATTTCTGCCTATTTTGAGGGCCTTGACAAATCATTTTTTTGTCGGAGCTATGAACAAATTGTTTGATAGGTGTATCAAGGTTTATAGAGAATATATTGAAAAGGGAAAAATAATTTCATGTTAAATTCACCCTCCTTCCTTTTCATTCCGCGAACTTTTTGACCTCTCTCGTATATGCAGACATGGTCTCGGGTCGAGATGTCATGATGCGAGGAAGTTGAACGTCTAGACATGCCTTCATGCCTCTTAACTACCTTAAAAACTTCTACTTTTGAATAAAATTCGCTAATAATTTTGTAATACTTATTTTATACTACTAATACTTGTCTGCTAGGTATTTTTGTTTTGGTTATTCATAACAAGGGAATATGGTAGTCGGAAAAAAGGCGGAATTTTATTCAAAATTGCAAAATTTTGCTATAGTGAACGTCCCACAATAATAACATCGATGTGAAGCAATTACGGGAAACGGGCACAAAGAAAATATCCCGTGAAATTTACATCACATTTATCGTACGGCGGAAAAAAACACAGTTTAAAAACATGTTCTTTATTCAGCTCTCCTTCTCTGATCTTATGGTTTGAGATATTTCCTATTATTTATTATTGCGGAAAATGAGTATCAATATTTTAGTATTTGTTGAGTGGAAAATTGTACCTAAGCTCTTAAGTAATGGGATATAATTTCCCGTGGCACGTTTGATGGTTGACCACAAATATTGAATGTTACCTGAATCACCTCCCCTGTGGCTTGCCGCGGGACATGACATGGTGCTATGACAAGGTTTTATTTAACCGACGCCGCAGGAGACACATTCAATTAACTCTATGTTTATGGTACCTATAGAGTTTTTTTTTAAACACGGTAGGGAGGACTTTGTAGATTAGGGCTATTATTTTGCTGTGGTATTGTTAGGCTTAAATAAAATCACCATCTCACCTGCTAGTAAGCGTGCTTGCCTAAAAGTAATCTTAAAAGTTCCCAGATTTTTGTTTAGAGGCATGCGGAACAGAGAGTAAATACACTCACCCCTTTAATGAAAACGGAGGATTACCCGACCAGACGGTTGTCGTGTTTGGTGGGCAACTACTCGATAGTTGATATTCAAATCGCAAAGCGAACTTTGCTTGCGTGATGCAGGATTTCGTTGGTAGTTCATCACTGACAGGATAGATGGCGTTGCAGTTCTTTTTGTTTCCGTACAAATTTCACTCCTTAGTTTTTCATGTGGCGGTAATGATGCCGCTACAAGTGCATCAGGAAACAAACTCTAGCAGCGAATTCCACTCCCTTGCTGTACGCACAAAGAAAATATTTCCGAAACGTTCTTTGTATTATGTAAGGAATGCCTATGGAACGGGTATCCACGGCACCCAATTTATTCTGCGGGTAGCATTGACATTGACAATTGACGAAATAATTTTCGATGACCATTGTGTTCCCTCCCTCCCCTTTTCATCACGCGTGCATATTTTATTTTTTAATTAGCTTATGTAGGTATATGTCGCAGCCAACTGGCTTAATCAGCCGTTCAATTGGATTAAACGCCGCCGTTCAATGAAAAGGCTAGACATCTTATTAAACGGCTGATTAAGTAGGGCTAGCGGCTAGCCTTTTTTCCCAACAATATTGGGGTCGGCTTCCAGTTGGCTGCGATAAGTACTATGTAATTTAACAGACTATAACTGTACAAAACAATACATGTTACCTATTAATACAAAGAATAAAGGTCAAAGACACACAAAAGAGCAGGCTACAGACGATAAAGAAGGCTAACAGAAAGTAGGCCTCAAGGTAAAGAGGCCACTCGCCCATAAATGCAAACAGGGCCTTTTACGGCCTGGCGGGTAAAGGAAGACTCCGACATTAAACTGAATATCATTTGTTAGACTTTCAAGTAACCAGAGGGCCAATTCTCGTACTTAAAAAGCATTCAGATTCAAGTCGCAATTATATCATGTCAAAATGAAGGGAAATCAGAGGTATTTTTAACAGCTTGGGACTGAATGCGACTGCGAAAGCTCCTCAAAATTATGAGAATTGGAAACCAGTTCACAGAAAGCGCAATCAAACCCTCTGTCATTTGAACATCTTTGATATTTGTTACGGGAAGGTAGTCAGAAGCCAGAAAATGTGACACCAGTCTTACCAAAGATTATCATGTTACTCCGATGGATCCTAAAGGTCAGATAAGCGTCGCTACATATAATATACTGGTACTCAGCTGCATTCAATTAATTATTTATAATTATTTTGATGATAATTAATTTGTCAATATTTTATTCTGACAAAATAAATTACTTTTACCTCGTTCTTTAACATTGTTAAAAAATAGAGTTTATTGAAATAAACGCGTTGTTGTATTTTTTTGCAGAATGACCCGCTTGTGGAAAATGTTTACAAGAGCTAAGATCAAAATATACACGATTCAAGAAAAAATCAGAGTTAGGAATTTTTACGAGATTCAAAACTAATTTGGCTGACAGTATGGCAGAGAAAGACATGTCGCACCGACCTAAATGAATTGCGATAAAGACAATTAAAACATTATGAATAGGTAAACACCGACGAAATAATGAAAAAAATTAGGAGTCATTTTTGTTTGAGTAAACATTTTTGGCCTCGGTACATTAGTGTTGTTCCTGCAAAAATATGGCTATTATAAAGAAGACCCTGTTCCGCGAACTAGAAAAATCCTATTCCGCGAAGATTAGTTATTTTTATATACTCTTAGATTGATACAATTTATAATATTGAGCACTGAATTCGGATGTTAACGATATACATCATTCATTAACAAGTTAGGTACTGATTAATAATATTGGGAAAAAACAATTATATCAAGAGGCTAGAAAATCGTCCTATCTGCAAACAATAACTACATATATAAGGACACAAGTCATACCTAATATCCAAAGGAAACCTCACTCCGTCAAGAAACATAAAATAAAAAACCCGACCGTTAAAACGACTAAAAAGTTCCAAACAAGTACAGTCTGAAGCAGAACATGAATGAATGGTCGGGTTTATTGACAAATTCAATTTTTTATTTCCTATATTTTAATGAGTTGCATTTTTGCAATCGTCTCCTCGAGCCCTTTATTCTCTTTACCTCACTCGATAGGTTTTGAGGAAAAAGAAAAATTTAAGGACACACATAAAATGGGGGTAATCGGCCATTTTAATTGTTATATGTCAGTATCACTTTCACAATTATAACGAATCTAACGACACCTCTCAAGCTAAAATCCATCGAGCCGTTTAGGCTACAGAGCTTGCTAAAGAAATACATACACTCGAACAACATAACCCTCCTTCTGGCGCAGTCGGGTAAAAAATTGACATCAAATAAAAATGATATGATGTGGCCAACCCCTACGACCTATCGATAGAGGCGTTATTTTCCGCCCTCTTTCAATAGTTGCAATATAAAGAAATAGTTGCCCCCTAAAGACCGCCATAAGTCACACGTCTGAGACGTAATTCTGTGTCCACTGTAGCCAGGTACTCCGTATTTGTGTTTATTCGTTGTGCACTTACATTTAAAAAGATACAGAGATAGGTACGTCTATTTAAACATTTATGTTTGCTGTTTTAGTCTTTATTCATTTCAGAAAAACAAACAGCGCAATTAAATACTAAATAAAATAAAAATGTAAAGTAAAATTGAAATGTGAAGTTTATGCCCTGTATTTATAAGTTTTTTTTTGACGTGACAACGTCTTATAAATCGGTGAACGCCGCCGGCTGCACGCACGAAAATGGATGACTCATTGTAACGTTACGATCATTTCATCAATGTTTTGTTATGACGTTGTCACGTTAAACTATCGTCCGTAAACCGACTTTACAGACAACCAATTTTTTTAGTTCATCCAGTGGTTGTCAGGTACATATCGCTGCCAGCGACAAGATCGTCATGATACCCATAATTAAGTTAAGATATCTTGTAAAACAGTTGTGCAATGATTTCGGCGAGCAGTAACGCATATTCTACTCTACTCTGCATGATTTTCTCTTGGGAAATCAATGACAGTATTGAGTTAAATGTTATAATGTCACTAGAAAATTGATGCCTGGTTTAAATGGAATTAACGATTGCGACTGACATGCGAACATTGCTTCAAAATAGTAAAATTTGCACGTTGATGGCTATGGATTGACATTGATGTCGCTATTTAATTAAGCCAACTTCTCCTAAGTTTTCACAGTGAGAATCTTACAGAATAGCTCTACTAGACAAGGTGCTTAATTAGACAGCATTGTTAAAACCTTACCTTTAAATCTTTGTTGAAATGTAAATATCTTGACCTTCTTCCTCGGGTCGAGAATCTCAACTTTTCTACACAATATCTTGTATCGTTATTTCACGAATCAATGGTATTATCCCCGAAAAAATCGCCGTTTCTCCCGGCACTCTCTCACAATGCCCCATCCCTCGCAGTTCCCTTGCCACAAAGGTTTACATTACCGCATCAAATAATAACACTTAGTGAAAAGAGGGGTCTACGGCGTCGTCCCGGTCCGGATCGATAAAGTAGGGACTTATTGATAAACATGATACATGACATACTTAGACTATGTTTTTTATTCAGAACTGATATATTGTTATGCGGTGATTTTGTGTTAGCATATTCTTGGGGACAATGTTTTTGTTTTCTTTTTTTTATAGGAGACATTACTTTGATAATATGACTAATAATTATGAAAATATACTGGACGGGCTGGATGCGAAAAGCGCAAGACCGGTCGATATGGTGTGGACGTCTTTTGCCTGAATTGGTGATGGTAATATTGTCTTAGACTACGACACGTAGACATCTTTCGAGGAGCTTTAGACAAATCACAAAATACGCAATCATAAATAACTAATCAAATATAATAAATGATAGTACTTTTTAGTGACAAAAGATCTATCATACTGAGAAATTACTACGGAACCTTTCCAAAATTGATACTATCATAACTCAAACCGTCCAAATAAGTCAAATCAAATTTGTCGCAATAGGTACCGACAGACATGTAGGTGCGTTTGACTACAAGCAAAAACTTTACTACTTTCTTTAATAAAGTAGATATTTTTTTTATCTTTCGCATTAAAATTGATAGAGCACATCGAACCTTAGGTGTCCGATTTAGATTTAGTTTATCAACTCGAAAATGCTTAAAAACGTCGACAAAATTAAAATAACATCTGATGCACAAAATAAATAAATATCTGAAGCCAAATAATAAATAATACCGTGGTTAGAAGATAACAATAACGCATTAGCCATGACAAGTTAATATTCAATTGCGCACGAGTACGGTCATCTGCACGTCTATAGGGAATACTTTTAAAAAAATGTGCGTAATTTAATTTTTATTTTATGCATGTCAATAAGAATACTATTTGTAAAAATATATACTAGCTATCGGAAGTATATATTTTACAAGAAGTAAGAAAGTTTTTATTTAAGACACAGTTATAATAAGTAAGAAGTTCTTCTTTTATTCTTACGCAAGACGTCTCGGGCATTTGTACTCGACAGTGCAAAGATACTATAGCGTTTCTGTGTTTGTTTATAATAATCATTAAAACTTTATGCACTAGTAGGAAGCGCTGTACAAAGACGGACTTCATTAAAAATACCTATGGCATTAGGCATTTTTAATAGTCGACCTCAAGTGGTTTTTACGAAGAAGTTTTTAGTAGAGATAATATGGAAGGTGCAACTTAATGGAAACGCAAACAGATAAAGAAATATAAAGAAACAAAAACATTATTACATACATACTGTGTATGAAGTCAGATGATAGCAGTTTGACGGTTTCGTATAGATTTTGAAACGCTGCAACTTAGACTTAGAGAAATGTAATAAAAAAACTGGACAAGTGCGAGTCCGACTCACGCGCCGAGGGTTCCGATCGAGACTACTTGAAAATAAATTATTTGAAACAGGAAGATTTGGCTGGTTTTTTTTATAGCTGGAGCGTGAATATCGTAGCTCAATTGTCACAGAACCGTGTGGTTGAGTGTACTACGACGAAGCTCCCCCTGTTGACTTTTACAATTCGACGGAGATAATAGGCCCCTGATACCGTCATTGTTTTGCTTCCATTCGTTTGGGATCAGCTGATAAGTATTGACAGTTTGTATCGCAGTTCCCTTATCAGCTTTAGCATACCTGAATGTTAATTTGATCAACTGGAAAGACTTAGATAATGTTGTGTTTAGGCGATTTAGCTTTGATGGTTTTTGAGTTTGTTATTTTTCTGTTTGCTTCGAACAAAACACCTATTGCGGCCATGGATTTTTAAACTTTATTGAGGTAAATACAAAAATGCTTTTTTTTAGCCCTTTATTAGTAAGAACAAAATTCTTAATAATTAATTGCGATCTAGCCTAAAAGACAAATAAGCAATTTAACTCTCACATAATATGTTACGCGAAAGATTATTTTAAAACTAAGAATAATGTCCATTTGCACTTTTACACGTAGTCCGTAAGTAGCACTTTCTTAGAGTCTGATATAATTTATAGAAACACTATGTTCATGGGTTAAATGTATAGCACAACATTATTACTATTATTCATTCACTTTGTACACTACACTAATTCAAAAGGTTTAGTTATTTTTAGCCTACGCACTAAGTCTGTGTTGTCTAGCGGCTGGATTGCCTCAACATTCACGGGTCGATGAAGTCTGCGTTCGTGGGCTTCAGCAAACTTTTGGATAATGGTGGTGACGAATTCCATTTTAAAGTCACGGTGAAGGTCGTCATTTCTTATGTACCTACCAGGGTGCATTGACAGCATCCCTGAGTACTTTATTTTGGAATTTTTGGATTATATTGACGTTGCTTTGTTTAGTACAGCCCCAAAGTTGGATACCATACGTTCGAATTGGTATCAGAAAATGCTTTTATAGGGTTATTTTATTATGTATTGATTGACAGAAAAATGTAAAGTGAACGAAAATCAAAAGTATCATTCAACATCAAGAAAAACTAATAAATATTGCCACAAAATTATTATTTCTGAAACTAAGTACAAGCAATTTAATGCCAAAATCTTCCTAATTCCTCCAACCTTAACTTTCTCTTTCAATAAATAAATTATTATTATTTCAACTATGTAGGTTAAGGCTAGCGAGGGCAACGCCGTTCTAATTACTTCGCGAAGGCACCAAATAAATATTTCATGGACTCAGCCGCCCACCTTCACTTACCTGTACCAAGTCATGTAAAATTTACACCTGTTAATTTACCAGCTTTCGTCCTAGTTAATTTACTAAAGGAACACGCTAACACATGAACACAATAATTTCATTAGTGGCAGCAAATGCTGAGCGAAAGTTTGTTGGTACACGTGGCTTTGAAAAAAAAAAGTTACGAGCGACTCAGACTCGCCGAGTTAGAGTTCCGATCCAAACTACACACTGGTCTAGGGGGCTACTCTCTACTTAAGCCAGAAGTCCGTAGGTTCGGGCTTAGTTGTGGGCGTATTCTACTCCGTATTACCTAACCACTAAGAATGAATGACAACACGATTTGACAGTTACTGTCAAATCGTGTTGTCATTCATTCTTTCTTAGTTCGAGTTCGGCAATAATCGTGAGTCCGTAGGTGATACGGAGTAGAATACGCCCGCAACTAAACCCGAAACTACGGACTTCGGGTTTAAAGAGTAGCCCCGCTGTATTGCCCTCGTAATTGAAAACACAGTTACTGCAATATAAATCACCTTTAGGCATTGTGCATTTATTATGAGTCCAGTTTAGATCTTTAATTGCAGTATTTCGCGTAATAACAGGGATACACTACCTCGCAAAATACATTAATACGTCTAAATGACGTAGTGTCTAGGAAAAAACAGTACTTTTCTTCCTAAACACAACCAAGTTAATCTTTTTTTAAGCGTGACTGGTGCTGTACTTTATTGAGACCTAATATATTGCCAAAATTTCAATAGGTAGCATAGATCTTGCGAGAAACCTCCGTGATAAATGAACAAAAACTAACTAGTTATTGTTCTAAAAAAACAAACATGTCTAACACCAGCATAACTAATGTGTTGCAGCTGCATTCACCGGTTTATTGCAAAATAAAACATTAAATAGGTATTGCTACTATACCGCTGGGGGAGCCGCATTTCAATGATTGAACAAATAATGCCGACGCGGCGACGTACCCTTTGTAAGTCCGAAGAGCGCGCGGCGCGGTTGCGGAATCATGTCAAATTGCAAAAGAGATGTGAACTTTGCATATTTTATTTTCCATGATTCGTCTTATTTATTTTTTAAGTCAATAAATAAAAACTCAATTAGCTCTGTTCTTTTACTGCAATTTTTGTTTTACTAATTATCGACGCATCACAAATGAAACGTATGTTTAGTGATGCGATCGGCATTTGATATTTATTCAACAAATCACAGCATATAACACACACTTTACACGTTTCTTCCATTTTGCAATAATATTTTTTTCTAAAAACGGAATAAAAATCAATACTCAAGAAAAATCGAAAGTACCAAGGACGAACTATTTTATCAAGATAATAAGCTGCATAGCGTAAACAAATAGTTCTAAGTAAAAAGTACAAACTTCGCTACTTCGCAGGATACCGTGGCAACAATGTTCAGTATTTATTATAAAATGCTGTCTTTCACGATATCAGAATCTACTTTTTTCCTTATTACAATTTTATTATTATTTTTGAAGGAATAAGATTAAAATGGTAAAGATTTGTCTGATCAATTGCTCTAACGCGTTCAACAAACAACAAACACGGTATTTTTAATGTGTAGTGCACACCACCACTCCCGAAGATTGCCGACCGCATGGCGAGCTCACTTCGATGTAGACTGACCAATTTGTGTCATCAGAAACGTGCGCTCCGCACTATCTTATTATGTAAGTCAATGACATAATACATTCAAATTACACAGTTTCTTAGCTAAAAACATCAACCAAATTTACACCTAAGCAGGAAATCTATAATCCTGATATATTATATGTTGTCTCGTAGGGTTTCATTAAACTTTTATTAATACCATAGTTCGAATGTAAATGTCATTTTTATTTATTACACTTGTAGATTGGGTAACGTGTTTCCCCTTGATATTTTTTTATTAGACTCAGCTGTAAGCAATATGTTTCCGCGAGGGGGATTCGCGGGATTAAAGCATTGGTCAGCGAATCAATAGCATTTATTATTCGGTATTGTGTTTGTATTATATTGTTGTAGCTCCCTTGTCGGTAGGGGGGGCCGAACATTGCAAGTGCAGGGCAGGTTGATTGCAACAACAAATATTTGTTCCATTTGTACCGCATAAGGTCACTCATATATATTGCGTTGTAGTTTCATGCCTTTGGGTATTAATCTTATTTTATTTGAACAATACGATTGGATTTTTCTGTGAAATTCTAGGTTACCTGGTATTGTTTACAGCCCGCAGGTTAATACGTTATTATGACCTATATTAAAGGCTTGTTTTGAACCCACTGCACAATATTGGACATGGTTTTTATACGTGAAAGTAGCCCACTAAAATGCGATGCATT
Source organism: Mamestra configurata (assembly GCA_002192655.3). NCBI lineage: Eukaryota > Metazoa > Arthropoda > Insecta > Lepidoptera > Noctuidae > Mamestra > Mamestra configurata. The sequence goes on from NDFZ01005138.1 coordinate 28,580, forward strand.
TATGTTGCTAAAATTTAAGTTTTATTTGAAGCTCAATACGGCTTCAAATGTGTTTTATATGTTTTGTAATACATAGTTAGAAACACCGTAAAATTCAGTTGAGAACCATGTTCTTTTGAGGAAAGCACCACACGGCTTCGAGTGGACCTGTCCAGACAGTGCGAGCATTTGTCAGTTATCGTGTAACTAAACATTTCACCCCATTTCTATGGATTATTTGACGAACAGGAACAGCTTGTACATCTACAAGCTATATCGTTGCAGTTCTATTCTAGATCTTAACCTCTAAAGAAACTCGGAATATTAACAGGTCTAACACTGAAAGGTACCTGCTAAATGCATGTATTACGGTAAAAAAACCCATAGGTACTTTAGAAGGCAAGTAGCCAAGTACGTACTTATGCATCATTATCTGCCGAGATGCCAAGTATTTAATATGAGGAAACTACCTAACTCATTTCACAACCTAAGACCCCAAGTAAAAGAAACTCAGATTACAAATAATATTTTGCGAAAAAAAGCAAAAATGTGAAAAATTTCGACCACCAGACGATAGCAATTGAGAGCCGTCTTATGAAATGTACAGGTGACTTTCTGGAAACTTTGAATGGCTTCAACAAAATATTGAAAAGAAAAATACTTAGGTAAAATAAGTACCTAGTGAACACAGAAACTGGTTCCAAAAATTCACTATAATTTAAAGAGTTGACAAGCAGTCAATCATTGTATGGCTTCCCTGCTTTCTCCAAGTTCTCGGTAAACGGAACTTTAGAAAATAAATTGCAAACAAACTGTGATTGCAAATAAATTTCAAGGAAAAAGTTTAACTTCGTTTGAATGGTAAGCTCAGGTACAAGAGGGAAGTTTGTAGGTCTTCTTGCTTAATATTATTTTACTCTTGTACTTTTTCCTTTTCAGTTTTATGAAAATATCGCTTGTTGTGACAAAGCGTCACATACGAGTAGTAGATAACCTATGCTCAACGTTGAGCGTGCTTTGGTTTTCTTGTTCTTTATATTTTATTTTAAATACACTACGTAATAGTTCGTCCAGGATTTAATGCGGTCCTTGCTAAATTACAAATGATTTCTTTAATGATTTCCCTCTTCATCAAATACCTACAAATGGTAGCCTAGCTGCAGCTAAGTGGTGGCTACTTAGCTTACGTTACGAGATACTTTAATGGATGGGTGGCACACATCAAATCCACGGACCGACCTCGTCAACCGTAGCTTAACCTCCGACTGCCCTGTAGATACGGATGTTTTAATGAAGCCGCAAGCTTTTCATATTTTCTACTAATACATAGGTACCAACGATTTGTCAGCCACACAGATAACCTTTTTTCGTCGTGACCCAAAAAAAAAACAAATGTCCCATAGGGAGGGAAGGTATTCACAAAAAAATAAAATGACGACGTTGAAGCAACAAGTCCTTTGTCTCCTCGATCATCATAGTTTTATTGCTGAAAATATCGCTGATAGTAGCAAAAGGATCTTGGAATACCAACATAGACTGCGATTTCCAAGAATTTTAAAGTTAATAATATCTGACAGATTATTCCGGACATTATGAACCTTCACATCGGATATTATGAACAGTCTGGAACAGGCTGGTCAAAGTCAAAGTCAAAGTCAATTCATTTATTTCAACTAGACCATTAAAAGGCACTTTTGAACGTCGAATTTACAGTTTAAAATTAAAATATAAGTGACTCTAGTTGTTCATTCGCAAAAAGTAGATTCTTATGGAGAAGAACGAACTTTTCAAATATAAGTTTTACAATATTTTGTATACATAGGTACATTGATCAATTGATTATATTATGTGAGCACAATGCATCCAACATTACACTAATATACAGCACACACTTATATACTAATAGGTACAACAAAGCAATACCAGCAGAGATAAAATTAAGTTTGCTAGTAAGGGACATGGTACTCACATATTTACAATATAATTAAAAACAATGGATCAGTGTGTGAGTTAAATTACATATTAAAAACCTGAAAGTACACCAGTAAATAAAACAAGTTTGACTTTTTCTACTATACCCTCGATTGTCCTATGGAGCAGGACCAGCATGTTTCCAAGCATTCTTATCTTTAATATAATCATCTAGTTTGTAATATGCTTGTTTACAAAGTGTGGTTTTAATGTAAGTTTTAAATTTTCTTTCATTTAGTTCTAATATGTCACAAGGTATTTTGTTGTAACATTTAACACAGTACCCCATGAAAGATGTTCGTACTTTGGCTAATCTATAAAATGTTTGATCTAAATTATTTTTATTTCTAGTATTAAAATGATGTCTATCACTAATTTTGTTAAAGAGATGTCGATTTTTTCTTACATACATAATATTCTCATAAATGAATTGACAAGGTACTGTCATAATATTAATCTTTTTAAAAATTTCCCTAAGAGAATCGCGGCGACGAAGATTATAAATGGCTCTAACAGCACGCTTTTGCAAAATAAATACAGATTCAATGTCAGCAGCACGACCCCACAGCAAAATACCGTACGACATAATGCTGTGAAAGTAACTAAAATAGACCAAGCGCGCGGTTTCTACATCTGTTAACTGTCTTATCTTTCTAACAGCATAAGCGGCTGAGCTTAGCCCCCCCGCAAGAGATGTTATGTGAGGGCCCCATTGCAATTTCTCGTCTAAAGTGATTCCCAGGAAAACCATCTGATCAATAAATTCCAGTTTTGTCCATTCAATACGATGTCACATTCGTTGCTTCTAACATTTGGTAAAGTAAATTTAATACATTTGGTCTTTTTTTCATTTAGTACTAAGATGTTTGCCGTAAACCAAAGTTGGACCTGATGAATAGAGTTATTGACATCATCAAGACTTTGTGACCGTCGGTCTATCCTAAATATCAATGATGTGTCATCAGCAAATAACACCATCTTTGGTTGATCTTGAATCAATTCAGGCAAATCGTTTATATATACTAAAAAGAGGAATGGACCCAATATTGAACCTTGCGGAACGCCCATTGTCATTTCAGACCCTAGCTGGCCTCCCAAACTCTCAATGTGGATGTACCGAACTAGTCAGTCAAACCTTACGGAGATGCAGGCGTAATATTAGGTTATGTTCTGCAAAATGGTGGTATTACTTCTCCTCTATTGAAGTAGTAAATAATTAATAAGTTAGTCGAATTGTTAACCATTGCAATACTTAGGACGAGTTTTTAACAAATTCTTCACAATTCTCTCAATCAATAGTCAAAAATTGTGTTAAAATAAACTTTTCGATCAATTCTTACCATAACATGACCAATGGTCAAATAAATAACTTTTAGTTGATAAAGTATTAAAAATATTAATAATATTTATTAATTACAAAATATGTTTTTTTTTTATTTAGCTTATTTATTTACTGGTTATTGTGACTTATGTATGGATACGTTAGTAACTAACAATTGATTGATTTTAAAGTTTAACCACATTTTTTTTTAATTGGTTGAGTTAACGATGGATAAAAAAACCTCGCTCTAAACCGTTTATCCATCAGAAACTGCTTGTAATTCAAACCGAATTTCTCACAAATGCAGTAATGAATCACGAAAAAATTAATGCATTTTGATTATAATCAAATACCTTTCAACGTAAAGATATAAATAAAACTTTCATTCGATTTAATGTTCCGATATTTTTTTGCGTACTTCCAAGCGATATGTTTTCCGCGACGGAAATTAAGAAGCACCCCTCTCGTATAGAAAGTAGTGCATTTAACTAGACAGGGGTAGGCCGGGGCTGGGCTGGGCTGGGCGTCAGTTGCTTTGTTTCGTTATGCTGCTTTTATGCGTTGCATGTTTTGTTACTAAAGTATGCCAGCCATAAATAGATTTCACTTGGACGGGACACAAATAACGGTTCTTGATCCTTTAAAAAATACGCTCAAACGGCGATTGGCCATTTATCGGAATGCCAAATATTTATAATTAGTTTACATGACATTTAAGTAGCGCATGTTAACCCCAAACATTTTTGACTTTTCGACAATCGTTATTATTGCTGATAGAATACCATTTTGACTACAAACTCCTAACCGCTAAAAAAACATCCAAAATCAATGGGGACAGTAACTTTTTACTCAAAAAGATGTGGACAGGGACTGTCCAACGTTAAATTGCGTATAAACAAATAATTAATGGATTAGCATATCATGTCATTAATAAATGATGTAGGAACCACAAAATCAAAAGCAGTGAGGGTTAAACTGTGGGCATAATGAAGTGGTCATGATATTTTAATTATAATGCAATGCCAGCAAAATTGTTATTTGGTATTAATTGGTACTCGTACTTGTTTTTCGTAAAAAGGGCATAGATAAAAGTATCCAAGGCAAACTGGCCTATAATGCAAACGAAATTCTAAGCTTCATCAATTAACATCTTTGTGTGGCTGTTCAGTTATTAACGCCTTCGGTTTGTCATGTATGATCTTAAAAGGACTGCTATCGATGACCCTCTATTTACATTCGATAATGGACAAAGACTATGAAATGATGAATGGGTTGCTCCACGTAAAATACTGATATTCAGCTGAATCCGGTTTGACTGGAAGCCGACCCCAACATAGTTGGGAAAAGGCTAGGCAGATGATGAAAGTGAATTAATCGAAAAAGTGGAGGTCGATGGAATACTTTTAAATATTTGTACATTTATGTTGCCAATTAAATTGTAAAGTTGTGGACGGCCAGTGTTCTAAATTATAAACAAAATACAAAAATACAAATAAAAAATACAAAAATATTTATTGGAACAGAAAAACAGTTTACAAAAAATTGTGTTCGTTAACAACCGCATTAGTATGGAATACTGTGTCGCGGCCATTAGCGCCCACCTCCAAGAGGGGAGACGACAGCGTTCCAGGCATATACACAGAAAAATAAAAAAATATAAAAACAAATTATAGGTATGTGTTTTAGATGTTGGAGAATTAAATTTAAAAAACAAAAAAAAAATTACATAAAAATAATAAAATCTTAAATACTAATTATTATCAATGCATCTGAATGTGCATGTTAGTGTAGTGTATGCATGTGTATGCGCGTGAGTGAATGTGTGAATGTGTGTAGATATTATGTATGTTTGTCTGTTTTGTGATTTAGAAGGGTGTGGAAATGAAAGGGAAATCTTTTATTTTTTTACAACATGTTTAAGCTCTTCATAAGTCAGGGAACTGAGCCATTTATGTAAAATTGATTTACACTCGCGTGAAGTAAGGGGGTAGATGTTCAAAATCTCATTTATTTTGTTATACAAGATTGGGCTTATAAAGTAGTATTGTCGCCTAACTATTACGATGCTAGCTGGTACTACAGGGCAGACTTTAACAGGTCTACGTTTCTGCCTACTCTGGCTGCTAAAAGAATGATCGAAACTTAGTTCTGTATGTTTTCGTAAGACTGAGTTAAGAACAAAAGTGTGTCTAACCCTTGGTATTTGCAACAGAGCATACAGTNGCTCTGTTGCAAATACCAAGGGTTACCTTGGTATTTGCAACAGAGCATACAGTTCATCGGTCGGAAAACGGACTGATTTGTGTGACATGACTTTCAGAACCGCTCGCTGCGCTCTTTCTAAACGAAGCATTAAGCACTTTCCAGAACTACCCCACACGGTTATACAATAGTTTAGGATGGAGTTAGCCAAAGCATAGTAAACTGTTTTAAGCGTAGGAAGATCCGCTGCTGATCTTAATTTTTTAAACACAAATATTAGTTTTCTAACTCGTGCAACCAATGACCCAATGTGATCGTTCCAGGACAATGTGCTATCAATTGTTACACCTAAGTATTTTAAACTATTTGTTCGGGAGACAGATTTGCAACAGCAGTTATTATTCAAAGCGGAAATGCAATTGTGGATAGTCAAAGCGAAGGGTGAAACTGGTTGAGAAGCTATACGTGGAGCAAATGTGATAAATTTAGTTTTTTCCATGTTCAGGGTAAGCAAATTATTTGATAGCCAGTCAGAAACTATTCGCAACGCGGATTCTGCATGGGAGCGGGTTTCAAGCCAGTCTCTTCCTTGAACAATTATTGCCGTATCATCTGCGTAGACTACAAGATTCGAATTTGGTATATTAAGTCTGCAGAGCTCGTTGATGTAAATCAAAAATAAGGTGGGTCCAAGAACACTACCTTGTGGGACGCCATAGCTCATACGTTACGCTATTTGTTACTCAAATAGTTTCCTAATTTTCCAATCTGAGAACGATCACTAAGGTAACTTCTAAAGATTTCTAGTGATAATCCTCTAATGCCGATTTTTTGGAGTTTATTCAGCAAGAGAGGAACAGAAACAGTGTCAAAAGCTTTTGAAAGGTCTAGGAAAATAGCGATTGTTTTGAATTTACTGTTTAAGTTTTTAGCCACAGTACCAGTCAATTTGAGAACAGCATCTTTTGTGTTTTTACCCGATCGAAATCCAAATTGATTGTCCGCCAGAATATTTTTTGAGTTTAGATAGTTAAGGAGCCTAAGATTAATGATTTTTTCCAAAATTTTAGATAAGGTTGAAATGTCTTAAAACTGTTAAAAATAGTGTGTACCCACACACTATTTTTAACAGTTTTGGGTAATATCACGCCATATTGATGACGAAGGTGAGGCTATACTCGTATTTTTAACCGAAAAGAGTGTACACAAACATTTCCATCCTACATTAATTCTTGCCTCCAGCCATTGTCATTTCAATTAATTTCTAAACAGGCGGTACCTACTGGTTTTTGTTATAAACTTTTAATTAAGGACAAGGATACAATAGTGCAGACGACAGCTCACACAATGGAAGCCGGAGGACTCATCATGGAGGTTTTATAATCAACTTTCAAAGCAGAAGACAGGACTTCTAGACAATTTCTTTGTGATTATTTGCCTTTCTTCAAGACGTCGTTTCGTTGAACTGCGCTGCGGTTGAATTGATTTCGTTCTTGAACGATCCATATCCTTACTAATCTTAATATATATTTTTTGTGTACGTGTGTATGTCACTGAACTCCTCCTAAACGGCTGGACCAATGTTGATGAATTTTTTTGTATGTGTTCAATGGGATGCGAGAATGATTAAGATTCACAGTTGGACCCGGTAAGTCTTCGTCAGACACAAAGCAAACGTTCGGACAGTACAAAGTCTGTCGGGACCGCTAGTATTATATATTTTTTTTAAATCAACCTATATTGTCCCACTGATGGACAAAGGTCTCCCCCTCTTCTTGGTGTGTTGGTCTTTCCGACTAATCTGTCATGAACGCCCCCATGTCGAGACGCCAGCTTTTCCTAGGCCTTGCTCGGCGACGACGACGCCCGTCCTCTGGATCCCACTGCGTAGCGACTCTGGCTCATCTATCCTGATGCATCCTACATACACGGCCCGCCCAATCAAACTTCAGCCTCAAAATTTGTTGCCCACATCAGCGATCCCTGTTTTGGAGCGAATCGTGGTATTACGAATTCGATCGCTGAGTCTACCTAACACCTAGAACGCTATAAAATATTATAAAAGCGAAAGTTAATTTGTCTCTCTGTGTGTTTGTTACATCTTCACGTCTTGTTTTCAGAGCCAATTTGGCCATATTATGTTACTGTTTCTGCTACCTTAGGCATGTTTTTTTAATATTTACCAGACTCTGTCTGATGTCAGATTTTATTTATCCAGGGCCACCTCGACCCAGCCCTTGTAGTAGACGTCTAAGTAGTCTCGCGATATTTGGTCACATTCAAATATAGCCTATATTTGAATGTGACCAAATATCGCGAGACTTACGACAAATATGCTATCACAAGTAATAAATAATTACACACATACTCAAAAGCCACTCCGAATTATTAAAAACAAACTTTAAATATTATTGTTCAAATTTTTTTTTTTTTTTTTTTAAGGGTGGGAAATCATCAAATGGCTTCTTCCGCTCTTGGTGGAGCGGAAGGGCGTGTCAGACTCTTACTGACTAAGACCCATCCATGTTCCTTCTAAAGCCCTTTGCGTTCCAGGGCCGCGGTGACTCTTTCGAAAAGATTCCGCAACCCTGGCAGGCTTTGGCCAGAGTGGGCCCCGTCTCTTAAGCTGACATCTCTTTGAGGCGCGCGTGAAATCGGACAGCGAGCCACTCAATGCTCGCCGTCCGCAGGCCCGCGCCTACGGTGGCCGGGGATCGCCCTGCGACTCCCGACGCCCGGGGCGTCTTCTCCTGTTGCGGCGGTTGGGGCGAAGGCCTTGCCTTTCCCTCGCGCGGCCCGCCTCCTCCTTCGCTAGCATTACTGCTTCGCAGAAGGAGGTGACCGCTTCCCAAGCCTCCTCGCTCCGGACCATGGATTCAACCAGGGCCGGACGCGAGAGGTTGCCGCCGCCGATCGCCTCGACGAGGACACGGCGGTGCTCAGCCCAAGCAGGGCAGATCTCCACCGTATGCTCCACCGTGTCCTCCGGGCGATCCTCACAGTGCTGACACCCGGGCGTGTCCTCCCGCTTAATCCGAAACAGGTACCTCCCGAAACAGCCGTGTCCGGTAAGTACCTGCGTCAGGCGGAAGGTGAGGACGCCGTAGAGGCGACTGTCGCAACCCAGCGCTAGGTTGCGACAGTCGCCGTTTCCATATCGCCATGGTATCCTGCCGGAGCTCCGTCCGCCGCGTAGCAATTTGCCGTGGCAGCGGAGTTTCGCTCCGGCGAAGCGCCTCCAAGCGCCACGCGTAAACGTGCGCGAGGGCTCTCGTCTCCAGATCCCATGGCGTTAATCCGGCAAGGAGGCTCGCTGCCTCGCCGGAGACCTTGCGGTATCCCCGGGCCAGCCGGATGGCCATGACCCTTTGGGATGCGTTGAGCTGGCGGGCAGGTCGCCTCTTCAACGTCAGTGCCCACACTGGGGCCCCATAAAGGGCCTTGGACCGCACGATCCCCGCATAGAGCCTCCGGCAGGAGGCGTTTGGACCCCCTAGATTGGGCAGGAGCCGCTTGAAGGCAGCCCCGGCCCGCTCCAGTCTGGGAGCCAAACGTCGGAAGTGCTCCTCGAAGTTCCATCGGCTGTCGAGAACGAGCCCCAGGTACCTGATCGTCTACCCGACACCGATGTGAAACCCTCCTACCGTTATTTGGGATCCCATTGGTGGCCTGTTCCGAGAACCATAAAAACACATGGCTTCGGACTTGTGCAGGGCCACCTCGAGACCCAATTGCCAGATCCTCTCAACGACTGTCGCAACCCCGCGTGTCACCCCCCCTGCGCCAAGACTAGCGTGTCGTCAGCGTAGCAGACTACGTTGACGCCGCAAGGGAGGTCGGCGCGCAGCACCCAGTCGTAGCCGATGTCCCACAGGAGCGGCCCCAGAACCGAACCCTGTGGAACACCACACGACATCTCTCGCTGGTTCCATTCTCCCCGGTGACCGGGGTAGTTGACGGCCCTGTCCGTCAGATAGGCCTCGATCACGCGACGGAAGGCATACGGAAGGAGGTCGGCATCCGGTGATACCGGAGTGCCTCCCTGATGCAACTCCAGGGCAGGGAGTTGAAGACATTGGCGATGTCAAGAGACACCGCCAAGACGACCCTGCCCCGGGACACCGCATCCCCCGTCGTGAGGGCTCTCACGCGCATGATGGCATCCACCGTTGAGCGCCCCGTGCGGAAACCGAACTGGTTTTCCGCCAGATTCGGCCCCACCCTCAACAGGTGCCCGACCAGGCGGTTTGCTATGACTCTTTCAAAAAGCTTGCCCACCTCGTCGAGCAGCACGATGGGCCGGTAAGCGGACGGAGAGTCCGCAGGGCGCCCAGGCTTCTTAATGAGGACCAGTTTCCCCGTCTTCCAACGAAGTGGGAACTGGCCTCTCTCCAAGCATGCGCTTAAGAACCCCCTTAGTCGAGGCCCGAGAGCCTCCAAGGCCAGGACCCAGGCTTTCCCAGGTAAGCCGTCGGGTCCTGGGGCGGTATTTTTGGCCTTCAGCCTGTTTACCGCCACTCTCAGGTCTACCTCAGTCACCTCCGGAGCGTTGTCATCGTCGTCGCCGTCGTCGGTGTGGTCCGCATCGGGCACCGCAGGTGGCGGAGCCATAGGCGGGGGAGTATGCTCCCCTCGCGAAGGGAACAGAGCGCTCACCACGTCCTCCACCAGCTGGGGCCGGAGACTCTGCGTCAACGGGGGGGCCCAGGTGCGGAGTTTATCCCGCACCATTTTGTAAGGGCGTCCCCACGGGTCCCCGTTCAGAGACTCCAGCATCTCCTTACGAGCCAGATCCCTGGCCCGCAGGATCCCCGCTTGGAGGGCGGCCTTCGCCACTCTGTATTCCTCGTACAGCTCCGCCTCCCTGGCCTGCGCATCCGGAGGCCGGATGCGGAGCCTGCGATGCCTGGTGTACAGGCGCCGTGCAGCAACGCATGCCTCGCGCAGCGATGCCAGCTCCCGCGACCACCAGTACACCTGGCGGCGGGCGCGTCCTGGCCGGACCCGGGGCATTGCCACGTCACATATTTCGGACATGGTCTCCCGGAACCACTCCGCCTCGTCGTTGATGTCAGCAGGCCTGTCCGGTGGTAACACCCAGGCCTGCACGATCGAGGCTTCCAGGAGAAGCTCCCGGTCCAGCTGCTTCAGCGCCCACCGCGGACCACTCGGGGCCTCTCGGACTGGCGCGGTTGAGGTCTGGGTGGAGACGTCAAACCGGATGTACCGGTGGTCCGAATACGTCTCCACCTCCTCCATGACGCGCCAGTCGGCGACACGCGGTGACAGAGCAGGGCTGGCGAACGAAATGTCCACCACAGACTCACCCTGCATCCGCACACACGTGGGGACAGAACCCCGGTTTAGGACGACTAGGCCTGTCTCCAGAGCCCAGTCCTCCACCATCCTGCCCCTCGTGTCCGTGTAACGGGAACCCCAAGCCAAGTGCTTGGCATTGAAGTCCCCGAGAACGAGCACGGGGAGGGAACGATACCCGGCGACGACAACAACCAACTCCCTAAGGGAGTTGTGGAACTCGGTGAGAGATCGGTTCGGAGAGAAGTAGACCCCCACTACTACAATATCCCCAAACCGTGCTGCTACGCACCCCTGTCCTCTCCTGACCTCTCAAGAGACGGGGTACCGGCGGCGGCCGACGAAATTAGGGCCACTGAGCCGTTGAGGTCCTCCACCCAGTCATCCCTGGGCGGGACAAGGTACGGCTCAGCGACCACGGCTATGTTGATCAATCACTGCGCCATGCTCTGGAGCAACAGGCTGGCTTCACTACAGCTGCAGAATTCGGGGCGCGAAGCCTATCCGCGACGCTACGCTGCTTTTTCCGCCGCTTCCTCCCCCGTTTCCGTGCCGCCCTGGCTGCCTTGCCCGCCTTTTTCTTCTCCCCGGCCCCTTGCCATCCGGCTTCCGCCACAGGAGAATTTAAAGGCGGGGACTTTGAAGGCGGTGATGGCTTATGCACCGCTGGCGCCTTTGCCACTTGTGCCTGTGCCGGTTTTCCCAGAGCCGCCGCGACCCCTCGGTTGGCCTTTCCGGAGGGCCCCGATTGTTCAAACCTTGCACAACCATCAATGTAACCACACGATGGTTAATCATGATAGCCATCATAGAACCACGAGGGTGTCCCATAAGGAAAATTACAGATGGATTTTTCCCCTGGCAATATATCTGAAAAGCATTTGAACATCCTGAACAATTTGACCGGGGGTAATGTGACAACTTTTGACGCTCCAAATTGCCCGGCCGACTGCCCGATATAGCTCGGCTCACATGTGGAATGGTGTTAACTTATAAGGGGAGTAGGATGTAGGGGAGGAGCTTCCCACTTACAACTGTTTATTTGAGGATTAGCTGTCAAGAAATATAATTTGTTCGACTGATTTAAGGTCTCTGAAGACAGGTGCGATGCGACAGCGAGATGACGATGGGACGATGCGTTTTCACAGACATTGTTGCACATTTCTCTACAGATCAATTTCAACGCCAAACATCTTCGCATCGTTTTCACGTTGTCCGTAAATGTCGTAAGTTTTTTTTTTAGAGCAAATTCCAAACGCCCTGTTTTAAATTTCGCTATTCATTAGACAGACTAGTATGTCATATACCGACAAATTATTTTTAATATACTGGCATATCGTTACGGGAATACTGATTTGGCTTATCACGACATTTTATGTGGGAACATTCAATGGACGAGTAGCGTAGGAAGTTGTCCTAGCTTTTAAATTAGCTGATAAATTACTAGACTAAGATCAGAAGTAAGATCGAGCTTCACACCCACCTGCTTACCGGATGAAAATTATGTTTTGTCAAATAAAATATGTTTTTGAACATATAATAGTAGGGCTGAAGTAAAAAAATATGGTCATGGCTTTAATAAAAAGAAAATATATATTTATCTTAAAATTTTACTGATTATGCTACTGTATTCATAATAAAATTGCATTCATTTTGATATAATTTTCAAGTGGAAGCATATGTGATTACCACTTGAAAAATATATCAGAATATATCAGAACAAATAGTTTAAACTACTTCTTACCTGTTTGTACACAGCAACCCTGGTAAGAGAAACAAAAAAGGTAGGCAACCTAGCATACATACATATTCTATAATTATGTTGTGAGCTTTCTATTGGAATTTCGTTCGTTTGGCAAGCAAGTCACTGGAGTTTTATTTTATTTTTATCAATCTATTTAAAATTATAGAAAGCCATTACCATATTTTTTTACTCCTATTTGTATTCCTATTGGTATTCAGAAAGTTAAGGTAAGTTCAGAAACATATTTAATTTCATAAAACATAATTTTCATCCGGTAAGTAGGCGAAGGTTGTAGGAAATTTTGTAGTATTGTAAATTTTTACATGCCTTAATTGTAGAATACTTAACGTCTTATGTATTTACCTAAATTCTTTCCAAATGAAGACATTCTATTCTATTCTATTCTTGGCGTCCCTTCAGTAAACATGAAAAAAATATGCGATGTAACCAATATATAATTAAATTCACAAAATAGAATAATAACCGTCAGCACAGAATCAAAATTGATCAAGGAGTAATAACAATTTTGAACAAAATATGCATCTGTCCCATTCGCGAGAACTGGGTGGTTGGAATAAACTCAGACGTCAGATTCTATATTGGACTTCCCTATTTTTATTAGAAGTAATGGTAATTGAAGAAGAAGTAATGGTAAATGGTACTACTAGGACTATGACGTCTGAGTCTATATCGGATTTCTCTTTTATTGAAATATTTTATTTAGAAAATGAAAGCGTTGCACAATTATGTGGTACCATAATGCTCCGCTTCCCACTTTTTCCACCTACACCTCTCGTATGCTTCGCTCTCAAATGCTTTTTATCCACTCAGAACACACCTCGATCCTTTTAACTACACATTTTCAAAGAACCGCTTATAAAATAAAAATAAGAATGTATGCGTACATTATGTAATACGTTAGGTAAGAATCAAAACAGGTGGCGTTTATAGACGACTTAATGTAGGTGTAGGTTTGCTTCGAAATAACAAAATCTGTTTTCTAAATAGATATTCACACCGTTTTATAAATATCCTTTCTTTCCTGTATTCCTTGAACATTCTGTGACCCTGACTGCTAAACCGGAGGTCGTGGGTTCGATTCCCACCCAGAACAAATCTTTGTGTGATGAGCATGATCATTTGTTATGTGTCTGGGTGTAATTTGTCTATAATATGTATGTATTTAGAAATATATAAGTATGTTTATCAGTTGTCTGATTGCCATAGCACAGGCTCTGCCTAGTTTGGGATCGGATGACCGTGTGTGAGTTGTCCCAAGATATTATTATATTATAATTATTATTCTTCGAGGGCCGGATGCGCGTCCTAATTCTCACGTCAACCCACTTTTCTGAGAAACTGTGAAATAGACGACTATAAAAACACCTCACCCTCTTGTTGCATGACAGGAACATTTAAGAAAAAGTTATTCTTTATTTCATTTATGTTAAAATTTTGGGAAAATAATAAGGTAAGTTATTTATTTATTTATTTTATAAGATAATTTTGTTTTACAAGTCGGCGTAATTAATATCTATCATCACCATAATCATATCAGCCGAAAGACGCCCACTGCTGGACATAGGAGGGTGCCGAAATCGCCACGCTTGGCAGGCGGGTTAGCGATCGCAGTGTAGCTGTTGCAATGCACAGAGAATGCTGCTGCCCATACTCTGTTGAGTCCCTTAGTTGCTTCTCATGACACCCGCGGGAAGCGATGGGATGGTGCTATTCTTTTACGTCCGATACCATTCAGAACTCAGACACCATACAAAACTCCGACACCATACAGAAGATGTATGCCATGGCAAATTTTAATCTCTGAGTGAAAGCGTGGACGGACATGGCGAAACTGTAAGATTTTCTTGTTATACTACGAAACCCTATCGTATTCACAAATAAATAATTTTCAAAATCCGAATGGTAGTTCCAAAGATTGAAGAGAAGTTGAAGAGTTTGTTCGAACAAACTCTTCAACTTTAATATATTAAGAATAGATTGGGGATCGATGTCTTGGTCTTCTTCTTTTAAAAATCTCTATTCGCCATCATCTTAGTAATCACCTCCTCGTCTCTAAATAATATAAAACAATGTAGCTGTCTCTGTCTGTCCCATCTGTCTGCTTCTATACTTGCCTACTTCTTATAAACCACGCAACGAATACAGTTGTGGAAAAAATATAAACGAGGAAGGTTTCTGTATATACATATGTCACCGGGAAATTGCAGACTTCGTAAGATTGCAATAAATGTTTATTAGATTATAATTTATGATATGTAATGAAAAAATCGTTTTGTATATGTCACAGCCAAATAGCTTAATCAGCCGTTTAATTGGTTGCCTAACCTTGTTATTTAACTGCGCCGATTTTTTAGATGCCTAAGTGACATCTTTGGTTCAATATCGTTTAATGACTTGTCCATGTCATTTATGTTGCTTATTAATCGGCGCAGTTCAATGAAAAGGCTAGGCTTTTAAATGAAACGGCGGATTGGATACTTGATGGCTACAACATATACAATAAATCCCATCCAAATTCAATAGTTTCCAATATCCGTGTCTTATTTAGAAAAAAATGCTTACAATTTCACGCGATATTTTACAATCTTACTGCGTTTGCAATTTTCCGGTGACATATAGGTTGTTCCCGTGCTAAGAAGGGGCGGGACGCCAGAGTTATATTATAATGAGTAGGTATCGTAATTACGTATGTAAAATAATGTCGCAGCCCTGAAACAGAAAACTAATGGGTCTAGAACAAAGCTATTATTCATAACGGTCTACTATTTCACGGACACCGCCATTGTTTGTTGACAGACCTATAATTATAATTCCGAAATCAAAGCTTTTATTCGTAACCTTTATTTTCATAATCAAACCCTTTATCGTAAATAGAAATAGATATTGTTATAAAAGTTGGGGTTGTAAAATACATATAATTCCCTGAAAATAATTTTAAAGCTACACTATTTTCGGCTACCGAAACATTTTAAACTTACAATTAGGTAGGTATAGTCGTTTCAGTTTAGGATGGCAATAGCGGTCATGTCTTAACATTCTGCATTTTAAAAACTGATATATTTACTACTAATACTTGTTATTATTATGTATAGAAAACCACATAGACTATAATTATAACGGGGGAAGTACATACAACACGGTCAGGGCCGCGGGTGGCCGCTAGTAAATACAAAAAGAAGTCCTGATTCGACATCTATCCTGAAACTCAAAATTTTTTACTAATGAAAAGCTAAAGAAATCTCAATAAACTTATGTATATATTTAAGACGACAGTGTCGCAACCATTTTCACGTTTCCTTGAAACACGGAGTTTAGTGTTATTTTAAGAAACTTATTGCTCAGGTTTCGAATATAAACGGAACAGTAAAAGACTGACGCAAATCTTGCTCTCAAATTAATTCCGCCAATGCTTAGAAAGGATTGAAAAATAATGGTTACAGAAATAATTCTTTAGCAACAGTAAGAGTTTTATTTCAAAGAGGTTTTCCTATGGTTTCTATTTCCACAGAATTTTTATTTTCGATCGTCTCGTCATGTAACTGATGTTTTATTTATTAAAAGGGTAAAATTAACAACCGTCGTTGGTATCGATTTTTTTAATTTCAGGTGACGACACCTGAGCGTAGTCAGCTGTAGTTAGTTGAAATTAAAAGCTACGATTTGTTTTTTTTACAACTGCAAGGTTCGATCTTCAAGTTTGCCGAGGTTGGTACCTACCAACCTCCACCTCCATCCACCTGGATGGGTGGCCATCCATTACATATCAGGACTTCTCCGTGCCTCGGAAAACATTTAAGCTGTTGGTCCCGTATGTCTTTTTGAAGATTATTGACTGTCGTTACGATTAGTCAAAAGTCAGAAAAATCTGACCCCAGATTTGAAAAAACAAGGCCGTCACGGGACGCCCGGCAGATATTAGAATTAATAATTATTACAAATCTAGTTACGAAAGATGGAATCAATTTTTTTTTCATTTTCCTTTTTTTAATTTATTTATAGTAATGACAGATTATTAAATATCCATAAAAGAATATGAAAGATATTTTTCAATGGAGCTATGGGATATTATTTGACGTATCTCCTGTGATTTCTGTAACAGTAGCTGTTGAAGTTGTATTGGACGGTGTTTGAGCTGCGACAACTACCTATCTTGGACGCATCGATAGACACTTGTGTTTTCGAAATGGTTTGTGCAACGGTACATTCCGCCAGGTTGTTCGACAAATGATTACATGTTGTTATTTAGAGTAATAGAAAAATTGTGTGTTAGGTATGGAGAAGTTATTGTAATTGGTAATTTTAATTTGTATTCTTGTCCTGCTAATATTAGTAATTATTCGAATATTTTTTTTGTCATATTGCGAGTTCACTCAAAGTAACACGGTACCCAACCATTTAAGTCGTCAATTGGATTTGGTTTTGAGTGCGGGCGGTGGCGGAAGAGTGATGGTGGTAGCGACGGATGAGGCGCTGGTGCCGGTCGACGCGCACCACCCGCCGCTAGCGGTTAGCGTGCGCTCTGCCCCCGCCCCGCCGACGCCCGTGATTATAGGGCACGCCATATCAGACCACAGCGGAATTAAAATAAGGCCGATTTTCAATTGTCAAATTCTAGGATAATTTCCATTGACTGGAGTATAATGTGTGGAATGCATGATTGGGAAGAGATGTTGAATTTCTTTTATGATAACATGAATTGTACTATAAATGGGTAAGAAAATTCGCGGTACGTATACCCAGTATGGTCCACGAGAGATATAATAACAAATATACAAATTAATACCAGTCTTTACAAAAAAATCAAAAAATCTAGATTGGATAGTGATTATCACAAATTTGCGGAGTGTAGAACTCGTATAAAAAAGTTAATAGATATTGCGTACATAAAAATAAAATTCAGTGTCAATTTGTAAAGGATCTAAAATCGTTTTGGCAGTATATTAGATCTAAAAGAAAAACACTTTGAAAGCACAGTATCATAAAAGACGGTCAACATCTAACGGATGATGAGTGTGCTGGGCAGTTCGCGGACTTTTTTGAGTCTGTGTACAACAAGGAACTACCCAAACTGGACGCGTGCGCGGCGGAGGCGGAGGTCGGCGCGACCAGTGCACGTGTACATATTGAGACGCTGAGTTTTTCAGAAGTTCAGTAGGCGCTTGGGAGTCTCAAGCCGAAACGTTCGCCTGGGCCAGACGGTATACCAGTGTTTCTGTTCCGAGACTGTGGGAGAGCACTGGCGGAACCATTACTTCACATTTTGAATGCATGTATAGAACAAGCCACGTTCCCTCATAGGTGGAAGATCACGCGCGTTATTCCGGTTCCTAAAGGAAAACCAAGTCCGGATATCTGTAACTATAGACCCGTGGTTGTACTCTCGACGCCTGCTAAAGTGCTAGAGTCGGCTATTCAGCGCTCCGTTCAGGGACAAGTGCACGCGCGACTGTCAAATGCTCAACATGGGTTCCGACCGGGATGCAGCACTGCCACAAACCTACTCAACTTTATGGTACGGGTAGTACCGGCAGTAGACTCTGGGGTACAGGTAGATGCTGCGTACTTCGATTTTAAAAAGGCGTTTAACACAGTGGATAATGACGTCTTATTAAGGAAGCTCGCGAAAATTGGATTTATATTAATTATCTCTGCTACAGTTATTTGCTATCTATATGGAGGATCGCCAGCAATATGTAACAATTTGTTCTGTTTTGTCTGTGGTGTGACCAGAGACACGTTTCAATTAATGTCCGGTCCAGACATGGACTGGCAGTGATGTGTTTTTTTTTAGTTTTTTTTTATTTTTGTTATAATTATTGTAGTTGATAAGATTTTTAGTTTTTAGTATTCTGTGCGTTTTTTCCGGCTTTTGTCTGTGAATCTAGACAAATCTGAGTAACTTAGTATATATGTCACCGGAAAATGGCAAACTCCGTAGGATTATGAAATAACTTGAGAGATTGTAAACTCTTGATAAATTGTCTACTGAATATTTGGACAATTTTTACGCATCAAAATTTGATATCTCCGTGCCGTTCCGGGAAATTGTGGACTGACATAAAATGGCGACCAATCGGAGCACAAGTCTACAATTTATCCGTTTTCGTGTGATAGTAAACCTGGAAACAAGGCTCTCATTGGTGTGTTCAGATATGAGCTCACACCAACAAATACCAATGTTTCCAAAATTTCCAATTTAACTATCACACCAAAACAGATTAATTGTAGACCAGTGTGCTGATTGGTCGCCAGTTTTATTCAGGGGTCATTGTATTCATTATTATGAACAACTTTTCTATGGGATCAATACTGAAATTTGGTTTATTATGTTAAACCAAAGACGTGAAAACCATGAAAACATAATTTATGATTTTCGCGGCGAAAACAAAGCGTTATCGGACCTACACCACTTATGATCAACGGAGAAATAATAAAAAGATCAAATCACGAAAAGTATCTCGGACTGTGGGTAGAAGGTAAACTTACTTGGAAGCTACACATTGATCATGACAAAATTGATAACACATTTAGGAGCGTTACGAAAGATAACAAAATGTTTTCCGAAAAAAGTGTGTCTAATGTGTGTCAAACCTGCAATACATAATGGAACTAAGGGGATCAGCCGCTAAATCTAACCTAAACCCACTACAAAATATATTAAAAAAAATATCAAAGCACTATTTCATTATCACTACCTATTCCAGCAAATTACACGAAAAAACAAATCTACTACACACAACCACAGTAGATAAATATACAGTAGGTTATCTAAGGCCGCCCGCCGAGTTATTAGCCTACTCTTGCGTTGATACCCAGGGTTGTCACTTTTACTTTTAGTTAATATTTTCGAACAAGCAGCACTTGATCTAAATTTATAAAATAAAAAGCATATTATGATTGAATATTTTACCAATTTATAAATTTAGTAAAAATAAAAAGCTTTTATTCACATAACATTTATTATACTAAGTTACAAATTTGATACCGAGAAAATTTTTCTCCTGTTTCTGCACGTCCGGAACGCTTTATTATTATTTATTAATTATTGTGAAATTGTCCTTATTACAACTATACCTACGCGAAAAATATGTTTACCAAAACGATGTTTCGTACTCAATCCTCTATTTTATAGTAAAACTAGACTTCTTAAAATAAACTTTAGCTCTAAACATAGTATTCAGAAAAATGCGACTCGGCTACGCTCTTAATAAAGCAAATAAACTGTGAAATAAACAATACAATACCATATTTTCTAATAATATTTAAGTATAAGTAGGTACTTACATTTCTGGTTGAGTAGGAAGTATGAAGAATGATAAGTCCGGGTTTGCGAAATCATTATTGAGGCACCCGAAAACACTACAATATTTTTTTCCTCTTTTTGAAGTCATGATACTCGTAATTTACGACAAGTGTCCGCCGCCCGCGCCGGCGAGAGTTGACGAACGCAAGCGGTCATGTAGCGTACGCGCGTGCTCACAGTCGCGCTGCACAGCCCGCACTGCCGCCACCTTATTGCCCCATATATTATGCTAGCGTGTGCGTGAAATCGCGTGCCGACATGGCGCGCGGCGCGCACGCACACATTCAAACCGAGAGCGGCACGTTTGTATGAAGATGTTTTACTGTATATTTATCTACTGTGACACAACTGTACACATATTACAGCAGCATTCTTATTAAAAAAAACACTACGAATTCCGTACAATCAAACTTACAACTACAAAAAAAAATACCTACATAAAACACAGGAAGTAAAAACAGGTTCCTGGAACAGGAACTAACTACACGTGCATGTACTAATTACGGCAAAAAAACAATATTGACTGAGGGAGCACAACTATGCAATAATTTACCAGAGGATATAAAGAAGTGTGATAGCATAAACACATTTAAAACAAAACTCAAGAGACATGTATGGACCCTGTAACGTCGCCAACACCCTAGAGGCAAATACATATTATTCTATTTAGATGTGAGAACCATGTATTTTATTAAAGTGAAACTTTTATAACATCGTCTCAAATTTTTTGGTCTGTGTATCGCATGTCGCGTGACGGTCGGTCGCGGAGTAGGGATAAAGTGAAAGGCGCTCGTCAGAGCAGTCGAGGCCAATATGGCGGCGTCAATAGCTCCATCAGCTGACCGTGTAGTGTATGGACTATTACTCATTTGTGCCAGTGCTCCACGCTAATTTGTTTGTTTTTGTCAGTGTTTTTTTATACCCTTAATGGAATATTATTCCGAAAATTTTTAGTTAAATACTAATTAGATTAATTATCATAAAGTCTCGCAACATTCCAAAAACTATATAATGAACTTCCTATATCAATGTCTTATTGTAACAACAAGAGATTGTTCTAGATGGTTAATTAAGACAATTTCTATTAAAAGGCGCTATCGCTTAGCCGTGTCACGGCTGCCTGCATGAGCCTAAAAACTTTCTTTAAAATAACTGACTGATAACTACAAGGTACTGATAACTATAGCAAAATACAGGAATAAATAAAGTGCCCTGAACCGTGCAGACAATACATAATGTAGGTAATGAACCAAACTTATGAGTTTTCCGTCAAGTCTTAGTAAATGATTGAATAAACTCGCCCCATCTTTATAAGATCGCAAAAGCTCACTCAAGGATATTTTCCATGAGCTTGGGCAATTTAGTACGTCCTTATTAAATAGATACTTAATGCAATTGTACTTGCTTGCATGAAATGTAATCAGGATGCTCGCCGGATGCGACGCGACGTGCAAATAATATTTTACATAGAAGTAGGTCTTTACTGATTTATAATGTTAGTACTAGCGGTCCCGAAAGACGTTGTCGATCTTTGGATATTTGCAAGAAAAAAAAACTAGAACCCGATTGCACTGCCGTCTGTTGAGTCAAATTCATCAAAATCGGTCCAACCATTGGAAGGAGATCAGTTTTAGAATACTTTTTAAGTAAAGTTCATAGGACTAAACAGTAAAATAAATCTGTGTTAGGACCAATACCATGACTAACTAATATATATTTGTATTCAGTAAAAATACAAACAAAGGGAAACTTTTTATAGAAAGTTCTAAGTTTATTTAGTACCTATGTTGCCGGGAAACAGCAATGACAAAGCCAGTATATCAAACGATTTTTTCAACACATTTACTCGTAAATATAAATAAAATTCGAAACAGTATTTTGTATCAACATATTGTTATTTTTCTTCACATAGTCCACAAAATGAAAGAGCGTCTTTATCAAAACACAGGATATTTTTTTTTGGGATGGGTAATCTTCAAATGACTTCTTCCGCTCTGGGTGGAGCGGAAGGGCGTGTCAGAATTTTACTGACTAAAACCCATCCGTGTTCCTTCTAAAGCCCTTTGCGTTCCAGGGCCGCGGTCACCCTCGAACAACCCTGGCAGAAAACACAGGACTTACCTAACCTAGTAAGTATCGCAATGGTCACCATTGTCACCAACTGCAACCCCCAAAAATCCTCCATTCATATATCCCTTAAATATCAGAAGTCTAATGCCATACAAAATATACCCGGCACTCGGCATTATGTAAAACGTACACACGGTGTAGCTTCATTAATATTTCCGCACGACCGATGCTCAGGGTGGAAAGCCAATCCACGTGATAAAAACGCGACACGACAGCCGGCCCTTAAAAGTTTTTTTTTGCGCTTCGGAATTCATTTGCCAAGACTATAATCAGTAGCAAATCGTGCAGAAACAAGGCAAACTTATCACGACAGGAATCTGGAGAGGAATCCGCTTCGTGTGCGCTACAATTTCTATCAAACCCTTGTAATCGTTAATGGAAGCTGTTTCTATAATAGACCCCAGATTTTTTGTTTCAGATTTTAGGAAAAATATCACGTTTTTTTTAAATTTAAGGGCTGATGAGATTTGTGTCTAAAAACACTAAGAGCTGATTTTTACAATAGTCTGATAACTTTTAAATGAAAAATAAATTTGGCCGTTGGAATATTTTTATTCCGCAATTAAACTGTTGAAAAATCATATTTTCTCTATTGCAACAACATTGTTCGAATTAAATTTACAGTATACACCACTATTTAGTTTTTATTTTCCATAACTTTAACAACCTTCATATTAGGTACTCGTTATGTTTGTGAAAGGCACTCGCCATTTCTCATTACCTTCGATTCCTTTATGTATTCTGATACCTATTAGAACGGTGGTGACTAACAAGAAAGGAAACTGCGCACGATATTAAAGCTCTAGTTTAATAATTTTATATCTCTTTGTAAGCAAAATGGGAGCAGAATTATTCTTCAGAGAATGCATAAATTGAAAAATAAAAATAGAAACTCATATTATTATTTTCCATTGCAGGAGTTCTAATAACTAACGTTTTATGCGTACCTAAGTGTTTACAAACTTGATCAATTATGTGAAAACTGTATATTCTAGAAAAATGCAATATAAAAATTTATTGTATCCATAATTGTATCCAGAATTTAAATGTAATTCGCTTCATTGGATTCATATTGAAATTGAATACTTGGTAAGGCAGTCTTAGGGTGATTGCGTATTTGTAGCTCGCGAAACTCAAATTGTCTTTTGTTTTTTGCAATTCGCAGGACAGTGTCAGGTTGTAACTTGATCAAAATATGTATTTGCAAAATTATAAACATAATGAATAATCAATACATCGCTCTAAATGAGATTTGATGCATATTAGTTAGATTTCCGAAATCTAGTAAATAAAAACACTACAAAATTTGAAGTACCACTAGGGATCCCCCTTTATTGGTTTTTCCAAATTAAATCTTTTGATTCTAAATATCAGTAATTGACCTCAACGCCGGAAGAGAGAAGAAAGAAATCTAGAGAATAAACTTGATTGTACACAAAATATAGTTACACAACTCTTTTACACATCATTAATTCTAAGGGTATAGTCCAGTCTTATAGCGGTTAGCAATGTCTAAAAGATAACCTTTGTATGGACTGCAACAACTTAACAAGAAGGGCTACCTTTCTGCGCTGAACTTCTAGTTTATTAAACTTAAAATTTTACGAAATGTAAACACGGAATTTTTTAAGCACGAAGTTTTTTTCACAAAGCCCGTACGATATTATACCTACTCGGTCTGTACCAAAAGTGCTGCTTGTTAGTCGAAACCACAAAGAGGGAAACCTCAAAATAAACACACATTAACCAGTCGAGGGTAAAGACGTTTAGCACCTACCCACGCCGCCACCCGTCGCCGTACGAGTACTAATTACATCATGTTCTCTCCAGATTGAAATAGAAACCGGATTGTAACTCTAAATGTTAGGTAATTTCCTGTCCTTCTTAGGTAGGGTATAGAATGCTACAAGTTTTCCGTACTAATCATCATCTGGCGAGCCTTTTCCCAACTATTTTGAGGTCGGTTTCCACTCAAAACGGATTCAACTGAATACCAATATTTTACAAGTTCTTCGTACTGGCTTTAGTTATAAAAGCGTTTTCAGCACACATTCTCGGAAAACCGCTCCTACGCCCACCGCTTTGAAGTGCGCATTGAACTGTATTTCAAAATGGTGGGGACCTGTATATGGTCACGGTTCACAAAAACAAATACGTGTATTAAGTTAATAAATAATTTGTTAAACGTCGTTTCATACACATGGGCTATGGGGACATGGGCTTTCGGCTCCTTAACGGACTTGTCTTCAGCTCGGGCTTCTATTTGACCTCGGCTGCAATGACAAAATTTGCACCCTTGCATCAAAATGTATACGGGCGCAAACCCATTATTTGCAATGATTTTGTCTGTTTTGGTCATCTTGTCATTTCAATTTGATTGAATTGAATTAATGTTTGCGATCCCGTATTAATTTTAAAAAAAATTGTGACATCCTGTTTAGTTTCTATAAGAATTTAACTTGAAATCTTCTTTTTATTTATTTAAATATTGCTATAACCTGTCGAATGTATACAGCGTGTAACTGAATAAAACGCAATACCTCTTAAGGGGTCATTGTACTCATCATAATAAACGACTTTAACTATGGGACCAACACTGAAATCGTGAATATCACAATACAAAATCTAAAGAGCAGTTGTCTGCATAAACCAATCATTTTAAAGGTTTAACAAACATGATCACAAAAAGCGGAATAAAACGAAGCATTCCGCCTCACCTAAACATAAAAATAAAGTTAATTTAATTAAAGTGCGAGCTACAATAAAATTAGATCCGGTATGTAACATGTAAGTGTTCGAACAAAAAGCAAAAAGATGAGTTTTCCACAATTCCTCTTTTTTGTTCTACACCTCTCACGGTCCCTGTAAAACGAAGTTTTATTTTGCTTAACAAAACCCGGTCCCTGAGGGCAACACCTAATGCACAAATACAAAAAACTGAAAGAGCTAAAGTAATTTAAGATATCTGCTGCTCAAGATATTCACTCAGTGCCACTTAAATGTTGTGACGGAAATCGAAAGATGAATCGATTTGCGCGAGCATTTCTGCAAATTAAATTAATAATTGATTCGGCAGCCGGGATGGAGCCCCCTGTATCGGTAGCCGTCAACTTACACCACCACCCTTTACAAAAATGTGTGGAATTGAAAATAGAGCCGTGTCCGACTCTGATTGCGTCGGGTTGCATGCTTGAGTGCTCATCCATTGTTAATTGAATGTGGAGTGTATATTGGAATTACTGAGGCAGCCATGCTAGTTTTTAATAAATGTTTGTTCTGCAGTAGCTGTTGTATAAATTGTTTTAAGAGCCAACTTTGCAGCGCCTAGCAAATAAGCTTTGAAATAATACTTAGGATTGTATAAAGTTGGCGAATCAATATCGTCTGAGCTATTTTTACTCGATTGAAACCGTAAGACGGTAAGTAATAGTGCTCCTTATGGAAGATTTTGATGAGAAAAGTGCTCTAATTACTATGAAATATTCCGTATTAACCATCATAAAAGCAAATAATTTATTCGATTAGGTAGTTATGCTTCAACTAGTAGTTTAACACAAACTATAGACGTTGAATATGTGCAGAAGCTGGTTGCAGTGCATTGCGGGCTTACGAGGTATAATGTGATCATTCGCTAGTTCGTGCCCCGCAATGTAATTTGATTTGCTTGCGAGTTGCTTGCAGATGAAACGCGGCCTTACTCACTTAACGCTTGCTAAAAGAAAAATTGTATGTTTGTGTCTCAAGCATACAATTTTTCTTTCCAATTAATACCAACAAACTAAATGCCTCAAAGCTGAAAAACTGTATCTATCTGTATTTAAAATAGCGTAAAAAATATTGAAAATCCGTCATAGTTTTTTATTTTTTTTTTATTTCGTTTATAACTTATTTGGATATCGCAAAGTAAATATAAACAAGTACAGAGGAGTTATTTCTTTCACTAAATCCCTCTATACTGTGTTTGCGGTAGGATTGGCGCCTTTAACATAATATTTTTTTAGTTTTTAGACTAGATGTCGATCGTACAAACCAAAGCGTTTTTTTACCGGACTGTCTATGTCAGACGCAAATGAGACAAAATATCCAGAGATGGGTCGTGTGTTATCTCGTGATATCAAGACCGTCATACCGACGTACCATTACGATTTGAATCCCATGTCAGAGTAACTGTAGTTTATTTAATAAATTTAGGTTTTATTCATCATCTGCACTGAAAAAAGAAATTATTTGAATATTTTAATAAAAACGTACCTAGTTACTTAAAATATTTCCTTATAAATAAATGAAGCTATATCTCCATTGGAACGAATCATATGCATAGATTTGTTTTATGAATTAGTCGGTTAATATTTATTATTTCCTTCGAAAGTATATTATTACAATAAATGTTCGTCACTCCGTGCTTCTCGAAATGTAAATACATCTCCCGATCATTTCATTATTATTATAATGTTGTCTTGTCTCGCCAGGAAATAGGATTCTGCTACACGGATATTAAACGGGTGCGCGTTTTAAATCACCTAAATTCTTAAATATCTTATTATGTCATGTTTCGGTATTAGTACCTATCAGACAGAACCGCAAAGCATAACTTACTAAAGGATAGCAGCAAGTTATCAAACCAACGTCAAGTCTCAAACCGAAGCTGAATATTTGCTTTTTATCACTTAATTAATTAGTTAGTCGCAAAATATAAAAATAGTACCGTCTGGCAGAAAGAGATAGCAAAACGAAGAAAAAATCTCTTATTACTCTTGTAAATACTTACGAGTATTTAGCTTTGAGCTCTTGATCATGTGGACATTGGACTGTGCTTCGTGAAGGCTGCCTTTTTGAAAGCAAACTCGCATCTTTGCTTTGACGCTTTCTTCATGTTTGCAGCACCCCTTCGGCATAGAGGGGTGCAGCAAAAATGAAGAGATGCCAACAACTTAGCCGGACTTTCTTTTACAACCCATCCTTTAGATCACAAACTAAATATACTTCTTTGACTGAATACTAAATATTCATTTTGCTTTTCTCCTCATTGGCTCTGTGAAAGGCTCCATGTTTTTTACACTTGGGTGGCTACAGCGTCAATTTCCTGTAATTATGTGATATCGCCAGCACAAATAAAGGAAGCACGACTTTCCGTTCGATTGGAACGGAAATGTATTTATATAATAATAATTATATTCATTTTGTTTAACGAAGCAGATGCACTGCTATTAAATATATTCTGCAGTTAGGTAACTACATGAAAACGCTTAGATAAAAATATGTAATGATGGTGTTTATCAGCCAAATAAATTAACATACATGTGTAGTGTATATTTAATTGGCTGATATAAACACCACATATACTTGATACAAATTGAAGTAGTATAAATTGAAGTTACAGTGTCACGATTGCCTTTGGTAGCTTTGTGGAAACCTTTAAAACTATTTGATGGCTCTTGAAGGGGGTCGGTTCTGCTCATTTCCTGGCACAGGTTTACAACTGGTATACCTTCATAAATAATTTAATAGCTCAAACAAAGCCAGGGCAGTGCGATAGTTAAAGACGACAATTATATTACGAAAGATTCAATAAAATGTGCATTTAAAGGTATTAGTAAGAACTGATTCATTCAATCATTCGCTGAAAAGCTTGATAATATATTTAAATCTTTAATTTCCAATTGATTGCCCCGTATCAACGATTCTTGGAATATTACTTTTCTGTGAAACCATATGGGGTCTCTAATACTAATTACAAGTAGGGCAGGATATTATTAATATCAGTTGATAGAAATACTTGTGAAGATATTATTTTGGAGAAGTACTACCTTCCCACCTAATTTTCCAATCGATTAGCATTGCTGGTTCACATTTCAGGAATATAATCAGGAGCAGTCCAATTGCAGGTATTTGTGACCTTGGTGAGGACCGTGATTGGCATTCCTCTTCCTTTTTAGGGTTCCGCACCAGAAGAGTAACCAACGGAAAAATATAAAAAAGGAAAATGACATTTCATTGCCGCTTTGTACGGTCGGGTTTTTTTGGAAAAAGTCGATATTTTGGTATTGTTTATTTACTGTATAGCAGTTACAGAACACCACCCTTAAATATGACGCGCACTTCTGGAAGACCCTGTATACTGCGTCAATTTGTAATACGGGAGCAAAGTCGATAACAATAAATTAAGGTTCGGATATATAGTTGCCTAAAAATTAAGATTCTGAGAAAAGCTTTCTTTATATTTAAATAATATATTATGGTTGGTGTCAGGCTGGCGGCCGACTGTAACATATTAGCTAAATCTTTAACAACATGTTAGGGTGAAATAAAATGTGCGATAGGGTTAGGGCGTACCACACAGGCGACGCGCAGGGG
The DNA here is from genome assembly GCA_002192655.3 of Mamestra configurata. Taxonomy (NCBI): domain Eukaryota; kingdom Metazoa; phylum Arthropoda; class Insecta; order Lepidoptera; family Noctuidae; genus Mamestra; species Mamestra configurata. The sequence goes on from NDFZ01005138.1 coordinate 56,921, forward strand.
CAACACCCGGCTCCTGTGGGAAATGGACTAGGGTTGTTGCACCAGTCCGGGCGGAGGTAAAGTAAGAAGCTAGCTCGGGAAGTGAGATGGAGGTATGCAACTAAGTGGAAGGGAACAAAAGCGAGGGATATTGGTAAATAATACAAGTTTATCTATTGTGGAAGTGACGGTTAAAGAAATGGCGGGGGAATAGTGTTAGACAGTAAATTGAAAGAAAGCGTGATGGAGGTGAAAATAATTAATGATAGATTGATATTTCTGAAAGCTATGATGGACAATGTGATGCTGGATATAGTTAGTGTGTATGCCCCGCAGGTAGGATGTGACGAATGGGTGAAAGAGTAGTTTTGGCAAGATTTTGATACAGCTATTATGACCATCCCCGTGCATGAGAAATTGATAGTTGGAGATGATTTTAATGGGCATGAAGGAAGAACGAGAAATTGTTACGAAAGAGTACATGGGGGATGAGGTTTTGGCTGTCCCAATAATAAGGGGGAGACGCTACTACAATCTGCTACCGCATTTGACCTGGCAGTAGCCAACACTTGGTTCCACAAGAGAGATGAACACCTAGTCATATACAAAAGTGGTAACCACATGACCCAGATTGACTAATTTCTAGTTAGGCGCGACCATATAAAGCACGTCAAAGACTGCAAAGTGCTGCCAGGAGAAAACTTGGTCTGACAGTACAGACTCCTGGTTATGGTATTAGCTATATAAACAAGTGTACAAAAAGCAAAGAGCGTCCGTCGATCCGGGAGAGATCAAGAAGATCATCCTATCCATTTCATTCAAAGCCGTGGGCTGCGATAACACCAGTCATTATTTTTATGATCGTTTCGGCTTTGGAACAACTTCTTCCTGCCATATCCCATATCATTAACTTTTCCCTTTACTCTAGCTACCCTTTAGTCTCTCATGTCCTTGCATGTGGCGTAAAGCTCATATCCAGCCCCTGTTTAAGATTCCAAATCCCACTCTTTCCAGTCATTTTCGTCCAATTTCCATCCTTCCGTTTCTGTCCAAAGTGCTCAAGATCTGTGTTCATAAACAGTTTTCCAATTGTATTTACAGCAACTCCCCCATAAGCCAATTTCAATCTGATTTCTGGCTCGGGCACAGTGACAGCTCTTTTTAAAGTAGCTGACGTTATAAGGCGGGGAATAGAAGACACTAAAGTTACTACATAACTACCGAGCTTCGGTGTGCGTATCATTTCTATGCTGATGATCTGCAGCTATATTGTCAGGTAGGTTTTGACAACTTATCGGATGCGATCGTCGATCTCAACCGAGATTTGAGATTGAGTAAGAACTGGTGGTGAGACATCAGGAAAGTCGGCGGTACTACTTGGATGAGGAAAACTAGAGACAGAAAAGAATGGAAGCAGCTGGAAAAGGCCGATGTGCCACAGGACACGCTGATCACTAAACCAGGAAGCCAGATGGGTTAGTTTATAAGTTATTTTTAGGAATAAAGGCCTCGTAATAATAATAAAAGCTACAGACCGATTCGGGGTGGCAGTTTACCCTTTAAAGTATCAGGCTATCATAGTTTGGAATCCCCACAGCTTGAGAAAACTTAATGGCTTAACTGTACCACCCGTAATCTTTGACATAATAATTAAATTATAAAAAATGATATTAAAGTAAATAAAACTCTATTTTTGATAATATGTACCTACAATTTTTTTATAATATGTACCTACATATTTGTACGGAACCCTCGGTGGGCGAGTCCGACCCGCATTCCGATACCCATCGGTATCGGGAACAGAGCTATTCTTTACATATTTATATCTTTGTATTTGAATATTTAAAAATGTAATTTATATGTATATACTATGAATAATAGATAGAGTTTTTTTTACTATTTAGAAATTGACGTGTGGACATTTCATAAAGTCGCACCGTTCCTTGATAAGGCAGTCAATACATTCCCCCCGTGTATAGGTATTTAAGCAACTTTGTAGATACTTTCCGACTTAAATGCAGCATGTTTGTACGAGAAATTTTTAATATATTAGAAAAGTTTAACGTGCGGGACGGAGGCAGTGCGAAGCGCGGCACCGACTTTAAAATTTGTTGGTCTATACACAGTTTTATTTTTATTTTTATAGGTTTAGGAGAGCTTTTAATGCGGGAAAATAAACAGTTGTGGCTTTAAAAGTTGGCTAAGAACAATCGTTAGGATAATGTTGGTAGTTCATTAGCAAACAGTAATTTATTCGGAGGGCATTAGAGTAATTAAACAGACAAAGCTATGAAGACAGATGGTATTCACCAGTGTACGCTCTCATCGCCGTACATTTTTCTGCTTACTCTGTAACCTACTTTAGCCTAATGATATGCGTCATAATTTCGCATTATAAAATAATATGACTAATGAATTAAAATATAGTGAACTCATAACAGAAATAATCGCCTTCCACTCTAGTACTGTAACTAATTCATAACTTAATAAACTTAACTATTGCATCTTAGTGGAAAGTGTTTCTCTATACTTTACTGAACTTTCAAACCTTCACGACAAATCAGTGTACGGAGTTAACTACTACAACCCGTACAACCAGTTTTGGTGATTCGGTTTTTGTTGTAAGGAGTTTGATGGCAAAATCAAATGTTTTACTACGAGTAATATTTTATTATTGTTTTTTCCTCGCGAACCTACTAAAAACACACCACTCATATACCCGTTGTTGTTTTTAATAATGCATTTCATTTGAAAACGTAACAAAACACTGTTAAACAGAAATCATATAAGCATAAACCTATCATATCAATTCACATTTTCTGAAAGTTTGAAATTCAACAGCAAAATAAACTTCATTTTGCAGTTCTCAACTGCGGGTTCCCAGGATTTTCACGATGAGGGCTTAGTTACTGTGAAGCCACTTAAAAAGCCCGAGAAAAGTACGTTGCACGGAATACAAATAAATAAATAAATACTTGAAACTTAGTTTGTGTATATCAGCTTCCCCACAGATGCAGATAGGTCGGGGAATAAAAACGTTAAGCAAATGAAGATTATTTTTTAGTTTCAATACATTTTTATTTTCAAATTACAGTTCATAATAATTTTGGCGCCCATTAAATTATTTGTTCTTTGGCGATGATTCCTGAGGATGATCTTTTTAGGGTTCCGTAGTCAACAAGGAACCCTTATAGTTTCGTCATGCCCATCTGTCTGTCTGTCTGTCCGCGTTTTAGCTCAGAGATGCTTAGCACTGGAAGGTTGAAATTTTGTATGGGTAATACATATATAAATCACGCCGACAAAGAGGTAATTTTTTTTAGGGTACACTTAATTTGGCAATGATTTTTTATCGTCTAGCCCTAGGTGTGAGGCGTCGTTCAGGGTCTTTTAAAAATATTGAGGGTGTGCGAAAATCATTTTTCCATCCAAGGATCCGTTTGCGAAATATTACGCTTTAGAATGATCATTTTGTCAGCTAAACGGTTATTTGGGAGACGTGAAAAAAAATGGTGGTAGCATTTATTCCATTTTTTTATAGAAATTAAATGAAAAACTACCTAAAGCTTAGTAGTCTTTAAAAGGTAACGAGTAATATTCGAGCAACCCATAAATTGTACTTGGAGGAGGAAAATTTCGCAAAAACTCCACTGAAAATTATTTACATATGAGTTACGTAAAAAAGGTGGTAAATATAAATTTACAAACCCTGTGAAATGCAGCATTCGGCAATTGTGACGTGCAACTACGGTACCTATACACTGCGCGTGGCCCGACACGCAATTGGCCGGTTTTTTTGTTGAACAGCTCAATATTCTATCGTTTGTCGAGTTCTGCTAAACTAAAATTGAACTTAACAGTCGTACTTAACTTTTTATATTTCATGAGTGACTGAAAGGCCAAAATATAGTGTGATTGTTATTCCCAACTTTCATTTAAATAAACCCTAAGTACATGTGTGATATTATCGAGTTTCTTGTATTTTTCTATAAATCTTATATATATTTCATCTGCCTAGCCTTTTCCCAAGTATATTGGGGCCGGATTCAGCTGAATACCAGTATTTTACGTGGAGCGGCTGCCTACCAAACCTCCACAACGCATTAACTGGGCAACACGCTACTCCTTGGCATGACTGGTGTCAAGTTTTCTGGCTTCTGACAATCCGTAACGACTGCCATCATGTCATCATGACATCTACAAATGACAACCGGGACCAACGGCTTAACGTGCTTTCCGAGGCACGGAGGAGTCTCGGTGGGTTAAGATGGTCACCCATCCACAGACCAACCTCTGCAAGCGTTACTTTACCGTTAAGATCGACCCGTACAGCTGTTGTTATTTACCCACGAGCTCCTCAGATTATGAAAAAAAAAAACCAAGTGTTCGATTCTGGTTCGCTTTTCACCATTTTATTACTAACGCCATCAAACAACTCTGGTAAAATAACGATGTGGCTTCGAAATAAAATATAAAAAACTGTGCTTCAACTGAAGCCCTCTCAATTGGTGGGTATTTAGTAGAAATTACTGATGTGAGCCCACTCATCTACCAGTAACTAGAATGAATTAAATAAATCAAAGACTTCAAGAGATTAAGTTCCAAGATTTTCTTGGAACTTAATATCTTATTAGGTACGACAATCCAATTCTTTTTATGAAAAAAAATCAGATGAAGTCAGACAAAAGTAGGGCCTATTATTTCCAGAGGTCGTTGGGTAGGTACTGTCGGTTTAATGGTGACGTTCCAAATATAAAGTAATGTAAAGGTATATGAAATGTATATACGGAAGTCAAACTGGAAGTTTTTAAAATAGGTTAGTTAGAAAAGCAGCCGAAGAAAAATGTATTTAAATTTAGAATTAGTAACTCTTTGGGAATCTATAAATTTGTGATGCATTCATATGTCATTTGTTTTAACAAATTGGCCGACGAGCTCCAGCTTACTCCGCCAGACGGACTATCGAATATTTGTCTATCAGAGGTGGGGAGTTAGTGAGTCATCCTCCGTAGAGTCCCGACTTGGCACCTCGTGAATTTTATTTATTTCCAAAAATAAGAGGAATTCGTTTTATAAACCCTAAAGGTGCCGTGGCTGCGTTTGAAAAAGGCGTGGAATAGATCCCTAAAGAAGAGTGTTCCAATCAATGGTTCTATCGCATGCGACGGTGCTTATTAGAAAGGAACGAGGACTACTTCGAAAAACAATAAAATATTAACAGGCTTCTACATCATTCGGTTTTTTATTTTCTAAAGTCATTCAGTGTAACCCACGTACATACTCCTGTCTGAATAAATACCAGCTTAAAAAATGCTTAAAACATGTGTTAAAATAACAACTCTATGTTATATGCAAAACAAAGTTCTAATTTCATTGAAACCCATCCTTTTAATTGCCTATTTAATAACTTAAAAATCAACTCAAAATACACAACGCTAAAGTCAACGATTGAGTTGGTGGCGATAGATTCAAATGATCTCGAACTATAAATTGAAATACAGGAAAAAGAACACTGCATACAATCAAGCAACGAAAATTTTAAACAATTTCCACACTTTCATCCGATCAATACATAGTGGTAGGCTCGTAGGCTGCAGTACAGACGGACTGTCTGGTTTTTCATATTTACGTTTCCCAATAATATTATTACTAGCCTCGCCGGATTTAATGAAATAGTCGCCGATAGAAGCTCTACCTGGCTAGTAATAACCAACATGGAAGCCAGCTAGTTCGTACCGACTCGAACCTGGATTGATTGACAGGCAACCCAATAACTTGGAATACCCTTTATGTGAATTTCGGAAACATTTTCAGTATAAAGTGAAATTTTATTGAGGAAGCTTAGGATTCAGGCAGAGTGCAGAGGGAGTAGGAATTTAATAATATGGAAAATCTGGGTGTTGTGATGCAATAAGGTATTTCACAGAGCTATTAAAGCATCAATAAAATTGGCGGAAAAATATAAGTAATTTTGAAGTAATTCTTCTTTCCTTGTCACCACAAACCGTCGTTTGTACTGGATGGCGCAATTTAACTATAGCGTGACGTCACACGCAATTAGTGATGTCTCTGTTTATATTAGACTTTGAAACGCTCACGACTTTGATACTTTTAGAAATGCAATAAAAATTCCATAAATTAAATGTCATCATTTTAAAAAATACGAGATTGGCCGGAGAAGGGAGGAGATTCAGTTAGCTGTAAAAATATGGAGAAAGCATTCCATTAATGGAATAAGATAATTTTATAAAAAAATTAAAAGCTTTTATTTAGTGGCCACATTGAATTTAGTGTAATATTATTAACTTTATTGTTTTCTACTTTTCAAGCCCTTTCGTTTGATACCCATATTAAGGGGGTTGAAAAAAAATGTATTCCACCATCTTGGAGCGGCGGCCATATTGAAATTATTACACAATTGTAAAATTGTATTGTCATCAGAACAAAAGGTGTATGCAAAATATCAGCTCAATCGGATACTAACAAATGGTCGCAAAATGTTTGACAAATTTTGACGGACAACTTATATACATTACATAGAAACAGTGCAAGTTAAATAAAAGCTTGTAAAAAGAACCTTATGAGATGAGATGGGCAGACGATATCGTTGCAACGACAGGTGGAAAATGGATGGGGCTGGAATAGAAGCAAAGAGATTTCCACAAGGCTCTCCTTGCCGCCTGTGTAGTGAACGAATACGAGTTGTGGGGGATCAAAGATAAGAGTAAACACAGTAAGTACAAAAAACTCCAACCGAACATGACTAGTACGCCTGAAAAATTAGCTACATGGTGATTTTTAAACCTCTTACAGTATCTGAGGGGATATAAGTGCTCATAAAATAAAAACACGGTCAAAAATTTGCTACCTTTGACCAGATTATCAGCCACCAAAGAGCTGAGGGCAGTGACTGCGTCCTCAATTGAAACTACTTGCCTGAATCCATATAAGCTACGAAGGAAGTGCTTAGGCTTGCTTGAGCAGACCAGAGTTATCTCCTAACTCAGAGGTAGTTGCTAACATGAGGTTAAATAACAATATTTCATACTTCTGACATCGGGTTAAAAATAACTCGTAGGTAGTTCAAAAATACGTCTGAATTGTAGAAATGGGCTTAGATTTGTGGCTAATTGTGTCAGGAGGATCATCATCATAAGAGATAAAGTCATGTCATCGACTACGCGATTTTTGTAATGAACAATTAACGGTACTCTATGGTATGACTTAAAAGTGATTAAAAAGTAAAGGATAATTTCCAATAACTTAATACCTTCCAAATATAATGTAATCATGGCGCCAAAAACTAATTAAAATTATATCGAAAATCGTTATAGGTATGTAATAAAAATTTCTTTATTAAGGCACCAAGTCCAAATATCAAAATACACAAGCTTAAGTACAAAACATTTGACAATTCAATACTAAAATATAATAATCATCAAATTCATCAGTAAATGATAAATAAATAAAGCATACATTTTCAAGATATCTAAAATTCAATATAAAATACAAATCAAATCAAGTCGCTCCAAAATGAATGCTGGCGTTTCCAAGAAATGTTTTTTGTGACAAGTACGATCAAAACCACAGATAACGTGTAAAATAAATACGAAACTGATACCTGTAATAAAGAAGAAAAACAATATCCCTCTTTTATATTGTTTATTTGTTATTAGGAGATAATCTCTGAAAGTATTGATATCATTACATTTTTTTTACTGACCGATAGTAACACGATCGCTAAGTGCCTCATCATCTGCCTAGCCTTTTCCCAATTATATTGGGGTCGGCTTCCTGTCTAACCGGATTCAGCTGAATACCTACTGGTATTTTACGTGGAGCGGCTGCCTACCAGACGTCCACAACCCATTAACTGAGTAACACGGTACTCCTTGGCAAGACTGGTGTCAGATTATCTGGCTGCTGACAATCCGTAACGACTGCCAAAGATCTACAAATGACAGCCGGGACCAACGGCTTAACGTGCTTTCCGAGGCACGGAGGAAACCCGATATGTTAAGATGGTCACCCATCCACAGACCAACCTTGGCAAGCGTTGCTTAACCTTGATCGACCCGTGCGGCTGATATTCTTTAGCCACGAGCGCTAAGTGCCTACGCCCAGTTTATTGAATCAAAATAATAATAAACTCTAAGTTTATTTCAACAGCCAATATAATAATAACATAATCAGTGATACAATTATTGGCTGTTAGAAATTCATTTTACATTTGATTTGCGTTTAATTTTGGACGAAACTTAATTATGTGTGAAAGCACCTTAAAGCTGGCGTCCCAACATAAAGTGTAATTTAATTGGTAGAGAATACTGTCCATTAGTACGGTACATAGTAATATTTATGATTTCATCATCTTCCTGCCCTTATCCCATGTTACTCGGGATCGTTTCTACCCTTTTTTTTCTTCCGTTCTGCCCTATCAGCCGTCATGATACCAATGCTATCACTGACTTCCTTGCTTTCATATTCCCATTATCCTGCAGTTAGATAATTAAACCGTGTTGAATTTTTAATTTATTGACAACCTGCCAAAAGTTATGAAAATTCTATTTCCCTGACTTTATATATCAACATATTGTATAAAATTGGCATTATCACAACATTAGTGTTGCGAGTACGTTAGTTTAACATAAATCTATTTTGTTTATAGTCGATCTTGGAGGGCGACATTTTCATTATTGAAAAAAACCTCCTGTGAACAAAAATAGAGATTTAAAAAGAACTTCTATAAATGTTCTCGAATGATTAGTTTGTGGGTGGAAAATTTAATTTACTTGAATATTATTTCCCCGATTTGATTTAACAAAATTTTATAAAACGTCTCTCAAATGATTAGTTATAGTGGGTGGAAAATTCAATTGACTTGAATCTCGAGTTCCAGGTATTCATCTGCATCGAAAATTAAAAATCCAAGTGCTTCGCAATAAAACTCTGAGACGCAATGAATTTGTGGGTTTTCTACTTCATCCAACTGTTTATACTATATATTTTTCTTTTTAAGTACCTACCTAGTCCTACCACAGGTAGGTAGATTATGTAATATTATATTAAGTTAATAATATTACATTTTCAGCCATTATATTTTTCATGCCACTATAGGAACCTATAGTTTAAGTCTATTGACTTAAACTATAGGTTCCTATAGTGGCATGAAAAATATAATGGCTTGGTCTTGTGTATATTTATAGGCTTATTCATTAGAAAACAATATAACCATGTGATTATTTATTAAAAATATAATAATTAAAAGCATGTGATTTTTTTTTATAAATAGGTAAGCCTGACAGTAACTAAAAAAATACCAGTTTTTAATCGAATTAATGTTATGTGATTCAAGTCCGAAGTTAGCGACTGAATGTTTTGTCGCGCCTTAACAGCGTCATGCACAAGTGTAGACTTATCTGTAATCACATTTTGTGCCATAAATAAACCTATGAAAATAAAAAACTAAGTTATCCTCATGACATTAGTAACAGAAATACTGATCTGAGAGTTGGTAATTTTAGATTGGCTGCCTTAAGTTGTAAAACGCCATTGCGTTCGGTTGGACTCGGCCGGTTTTTAATTCACACAACACTATCACCCGCAGTTGTAACTGCGACCCACTCACCAAGGCTGAGAATGTTAAATTCCTGGGAATAACAATCAACAAAAACCTAAGATTTCAAGACCACATAACCACTCTTAGTAATAGATTACGGAAACTAATACATATATATGTTGACTGAGATTAGAGTCGATAAAATATTATGAAATCAGTGTACTATGCCCTTGCTCAATCTATAATATGATACTGCATCAACTCTTGGAATGGAGCTCCGAAAACGAAACTACCCTAATAGAAATGTAAAGAACCCAAAGAGCTATGGCTCTTTGGGTTCTTTAAAAAAAAAAAAAGAAAGTGTTGACTTTTCGACCCTATCGCTACCCCACTGAACAGTTGTACAAAGAAAATATAGTCCTGACAGTCAGACGTCAACTGTTCATACTGCACACACTAGCCTGGTTTATAATCACGATGTGACCCAGTGGAGCGCCATCATCTACGTCACAAAACTATTTTTGCAAAACGTTTCTTTTGTTATCTAGGCGGCTAATTATACAATAACACTCATAAGGTGTTATATATCTTTAGTCTCACAAAGAATAAATGCAAGAAGAGGCCAACTGGCTACTAAATTTTAACTAAAATGATACTGAAAATTTGCTTATAAAACCTAAACTCACAATCGCACACTCATAAAAACCTCATACTACCATTCGTATCACATACTTAACCTACATAATAATCAAAATAAATAAAACCAAAAAATGTCGTATGATACCTCACTACATTCTGTCAACGCGCTTAGTACCTACATAATTGTAAAATGAAAGGAGTGGGTTCCTGGTGTCCTGAAACACAGGCCTCGAGCTTAGCTAAGGCACCAGTCTCCCACAATATATACCTGAATTTTTCTATTATTGTCGAATCCGACCAATTTAAAATATTTTTATATATTGTGGTGAGAAAATAAAGTTATTATTATGTTTACGCAAAACTTTTAATTCAGTGTAAATCTAGCCGCCGTAAACCTTACATCATAAATTGGTACATACGATTCTAAGAAAATCTGTATCGCGATTGTCAACTCATTAAATTACTTTACAAGTTAAAATTATACGTATCGCATGCAACACTCTCTGTTCGTGGCATAATGAAAATCGATGAACAAGGTTTCGATAAAACTACCAACAAAACTTTTAGTGATTTTAATGACGATTGGTATACTTATGGCCTGTTTCGAGCTGAGAATATCTCAAATCGTACTATGATACCAAAAGACAAGATCTCAAACTGAACCGTCTGAATTTGTATCTTAGAACGCATTTAAAAAGTATAAGCTCCACGCTTGAATCGCTTGACAGTACCTAGCGGGCAACGGAGAAACCGTTGTGAAAACAAACCGTCGCAGACAGCCTGGCGACTGTCGAACTCACGTGGATAGAACGTACCATGGTTGTCATGGTTACGGATTGCGGCATAGTAAGGTTGAGAACACGCAGGAAGTAAATGTGGACAGAAGTCCCATTCTGTCTAAACGAAAACGGAAATACTTCGAGTCAGTTTGTAGTGAACGTTCATAAAGTGCTAAGTTCAATTCATTCATTTGTTCAGTAATTCAACGCAGGCAGGATTGTGCCTTCACTTACTGGATTTAATGAGGTCCTACAGTCCGCTGATAGTTACCACTGAGTTTGCATAACAATGATCTTTATTATTATAGCTACAAGGTTGCTATCAGAGATTAATTAACTGCGAACGGACTGTTGGCGGTACAACGTCCAAACGTAGAAACCTTGAGGTCCTAGCCAAGGTGACGATCAACAACAAACAAATCTAAAATATACGTACATAATATTGTCTTGCGTTACTTTCACAAAAACTTAAAAATGGTTCAACCAATATGTTTTTATTTTTTTGTTTTACTGGTGTGATTTCGAAAAGAAAAATTGGAAAATCAAATAAATTTTTGGTAGTACAAAATTCACCTAGTCACTAACTAAATAAATAATGGTACCTAATTACATGAAATTTGCTTCTACGTAGTTTTCCTATACCAATTTCAATACAAGCAACGTTAGGAAAAGCCGCGTGGCAGGGAATCCTTAGTCTTGAACATCACACGGCGGGACGACTATGTTCGCCAAAATGTTTGGTTTTTTTTTACAAATAAGGCAAATACGTCACGCTTTCTCAATTTTGTTACGTAAGCAAAGTAAAAGAAACTGTTGCGAAAACAATTTTATGAAACTAAGGTACTGGTAGGCAGTTCAGTTAGGAACCTACATTTATTTTAAGTAGATCTTTAAATCGTTTTCAATAAATAAATATTTTCAGATTTCAGAGCTAAAAACCCAACCGGTTAGTTAAAGTATTTTCTGTTTTTTTCACGGCTTGTCTCACAAGGATACAAGAGCAGCATAGTGTAGGTGTTCAGCGACAGTGGAGCCCCTCACAATGACAGAATGTTTGTAATCGGATTAGTATGTTTGGACTCAGATCCCAGTGCTGCCAGAGCTCCCTTATTTTCACTCTAACTAACTATGAGTGATAGAGTAGTTAGTTTATACTTGTAACGTACATACCTACTAGCTTAAGCCGATTTCCAGATATCAGGTGCCAAAAATCATTTTTTTAGATGGTGCTGATTTTTAGGAATGTTTTACAGAATATTGCAAATTAATTGGTAATTAAATAATATTTTACCGATTGGTCATTGTAATAGTCTAAGAGCTGGTAGCCACCTCGCGTGAGATCCTATTCACAAGTGTGAATATTTAGCATAATTTATTTAGTAGGTGCAAATAACGAAAGCTAGAGTATGCCAGGATTTGGGAGAATTCAAAGCAACAAGACACTAACAAAAAATTAAAAAAAATTGGCCGTCGGCCCAAGTGAGCAGGTGCGTGTGTTAAAATTACGAACTAACATTACTCTATCCCACATATTTTGTTAGTGAGCAAATAAGGGAGCAGGGGCAGCTCTGGAATCTTAGTTTATACTCTATAATACTTTTTTTACAAACATTATTATAAACATATTTCTCGAAATGACTTCGAAGAATTATAGACAGTCAAATTTTGATGTGTAAACAAGTATTCTAAATGTTCAGTTGACAATTCTTCTGTTCTTGTCATTTTCGTTTGTTGAAAATTTTCCCTTTTTCTTCGAACAACAGAATATATGGTCCTGTCATTTTTCAATACATAGTTGGCGAAAAAAATGGAACAGGTATGTTATGGAAGTAAAAAATATCTTTTAATGCGCGTCTACACTTTGTCAGAACAACAAAAAGCAATCTCATTTCACTATTCTTACATAAACAGACTTACTACGTCATTTATTTAGCAAATATGTACATAATTAACTGAATACTAAATCCTTAACTATTTCTATCTACTAAACCTAACTACCTCTGTACATATTTGTACTAAAACACAAACAGCCTTAATTTCAAAAAGAAGTAAGAACGAAATATGTATGATTAGTACAAAAAAAAAACTATACATAATTCGAATTTCATTATTCTCATAATGAGTGGTTGCGCTATTTGCTGTTAAGGGGTTACTATATGTGCCTTCGCAGCCCAAGTCCAGACCTGCTCATAGTTAAATATCTACATTGCTTTGGGATTGACAAAAACCTAACAATATCTCATTTTACTTCATTTAAATTGAGGAGGTAACTGGTTCATCTTTGAAGTTCAACGTCTAATGCAAATTCAAGATAGCTTTAACCAAATCCAATGCAAAAAGAATCATCAAGATAGCTTCATAAATAATAAAGTTATAGAATAGATAACCCCAAAACCGCGGTTGACTTTTACACATCTGCGTACCCCTTCACAGCGTACCGGCTTGATGATATGTTATGAACTAGTGTAAACAATAAACAGATATGCGATTTCAGCAATCCCGGGAGATTTGCTATCATTTATTGAAGAGTTCCGTTACCTATCTTTGTAGTTCTGCATCAGATCTTCACCAAATTGAAACGGGACCAGTCCGGGAAAATACTATTCCATACAAAAAATAATCATCAAAAGTGGTTGACAATTGGCGAAAATATCGCTGAACTAACATTAAAAAAGTCAAATTCTGAACCTCCTCCTTTTTTTGAAGTCGGTTAAAAATACTAAAACTGTTCAACGACGTACTGCGTCAATGCAAGAACAATTAGATAGTACAGTTATCCTTTCATTATTAATATATAATAATGAAAGAAGTAAATCATATCAAACATAGAATCGAAAGAGAATGAAAATAAAACATTCTAACACAGAAATACAAAATTACAGTTATGAAACTCAACAGTTATTTGCAAATGTTTATCTGCATCCAATATCTTTCCCGTATTAATTTTTCGATTTTCATGTTTCATGTGTATCTTTATTTACTATACGGTTTTAAGTTTCATGGAAACACTGAGAACACATAAAGAAGTTCTTTAAAAAGAAAATTGATTTATTCTGTTTATTAACAGTTAGACGGAAACCAGATGAAGTCTGTCAACTTTGAGTCGGACTCACACACAAAGGGTTCCGTTAGCCGCCAGCACACAGACGTACATACAGCGGAGACTGATTAACAAGTCTCAGATGATTTATCCAAGTGATATATTCCCAGGACAAAGAAGAAAACGGTTCTACAAGAACGATATTTTCCGATTAAAAATAAAATCGAATCGACATTAAAATCCTCTTTGAACGTCGACCTACAATCGAGAAACTTCATAAATTATAATGAAAATTAAAGCTTCAAGGGAAGCACCCACCAACACGCCTAAGAAGCTTTGAACAAATTAGATGAATCTTTATAAATGCTATGTAAATGTACGTAGTCTTGATTCAAAATTAAAAATGGCAGATCTTAAGTAGGTAGTCTACATGAAAATTAAAAACGCCTTCACAGTCCGTCTCGTTGCCAACCACGTTATGTGGCTAGCATGTCTACCTTTTTTTTGGATATCGGGGGGAAATCCTCCACCCTGGGGCGGGTGGAGGGGTCTGTCAGACTCTTACTGACTAAAACCACCCCGGTGTTCTAGTCAGTACCCTCAAGATAGGGAAATCTTATGGTTTCTTTTTTAATATCACACGTCTAGCATAATATGTTTTGATTTTCCGAGTTTTTCTTATTTTTAATAGTCATTCATTTGCTTTCTTGGATGATTAATAATAAAACAGTAAAATTAAACGTTTTTACTTCTCTAATAGCCTATAGCGAGAACGAGAATTTATAGAAAAACAAAATTACAAATATGGAAGTCTGCCTAATACTAATTACTTTTCACATCGTAACGGCTGAACGGTTTTTTTATGAAACACGAAGATTTTACCCCGCCAAGCCGCTGACAGAAGCTAGCTTTCAATAGACATGGATATCAAAGTAAAACGTCGGTGTATTTTAATTAACGAAGTGGTTTTTTCCATGTCTTTGCAATAAAAACGAACGTTATGGGGAAAGAGAAAACTTCAGTGCAAACATCATCCCAAAAAATAACTCATAGCGAAAAATATATAGATGAATAATGTTCGTGTAACATTCGTCAGCCATCAATTAGGTACATGGGTGTGCTGGTTCTGAAACAAAATATTCTCAAATTAAGCTTCCCGCGGCGTTACCTATTCCAAGTGAGTAATTTGCACGGATTCACAGTTACAAAAGGGAAAATTAGTTGCTTCGCTTCACAATCACGTTCTATCACTAAACGAAGTTGGATGCAGAATTATATTTAAGCTGTTAGCTCCCCATCAAGTTTCAATCAACGATTTTTTTTTATTCCTCTGCATAGTTCGTCATTTCATGGTTTTTGGAACGTGGGAAAGATAGTAGTTCAGAGGGGATACTAGTACTCCAACGGGAATGAAAAGAATGAATACCACAAAAGACAGCAGTCTGTCAACTTAAAAGAAAGTCGTAGTTTATTTCAGTAAGAGGTGGTCGCGAAACGACGTCATTATTTTTCCTTATATCACATTCCGTAACCTCTGAACACAAGTTTGAAAAGGATATGAACACATGTGGACCTCATAAAAGCAATTTTATCAGTAATATTATGAAAAGACGAGTTTTGACACAATACGAATAGGAACAAGCTACCTCATTTAGTGACGTAGAAAAGCATAATTTTAATAGCCAACCAAAACATTAATTTTGCTCTGAAAGCAAAACCAACTAATTTTACGTAGTTTCGGCTTAGAATTAAGCACTATTTGTACTCGACTATTGAGAGTAAGGTCGACTATGAAATGTCTATGCTATAATTTATTCAAGGCAGAACAAGTCCAGTATCTAGGCAGGCCGTCAGAGAGGGGTTACCTTGCAAAAGTTTATTTAGTTTTGAGGTGTATTCATGGAATTTTAAATATTCTACCTTTTAATGCCTTCCGCTCGCTCCTCTAAAAATAAATCTGTTTATTCTTCACTACACTTATTTCTCCTGCATATTGCTTTGTTCGCGTATAAACTTCAGATAGGCATAGAAGAGTACTGAGATAGGACTCAGTGTAACCTTTTCTTCGGAAAATCCTTTACAGCACATAGAAATTCTTGCATCTTCGCGTCCACAATCTGAGCTTATTATTTTAAACTTCGATCCGGAAATTTAAAATAGAAAGGTAAAAGGGAGGTTGACTCTTGAGTCCCTCTCAAATTTATTCAAGTTGAGGAAGGCATATAATGTAAAATCTATAAACAGTGAATATTTTCCTGCATCGTCAAATCAATAGTGGAGAGTTCCGTGTCTACATACATCTGAATAAATGAAAACCCTTTGTCTTCCTGTTTCAGCCCCGAGCTTTAAAACCGGTAGTTCACAGACACATATAAAAAGACAAAAAAAACCAAACAATAGCTCCCGTGGTATCTGAGCTCACTGCCACAGGACTCTATCTTGATAATTTTGCGTAAACGTTTTCTATTGAGTTTATTATGAAAACGTTCGAGGCAAAATCTCGTGAAAATTAATATTCCGTCCCTCCTGTTTTCGTTAAAACTTACATTGTCTCGTAATCAGATTATGGCACAACTTTAAGGATCTAGAAAACCATCCGCCAAATATCTTAATTAAGAGGATCTTTCATCGATGGAACGGGTATCGGTCGGGGCAACCACTGGCGGATTCTTGCCCCCGCCCCCTCACTGTGGCAAAACTTGTAATGGCATCTAACTTAAACATAAGTTTTTTGATAAGTCAGTGTTTAAACGATAGGGAGGACGGGAGGGGAGTTACAGGTTGCCCGGGTGTGAGGGGAGATGCGTAGTGATGTTAGGTCGCGCGAATGTCGATGATGTCGAAAATATTTAATAATTTATTTTTTGTTCAACTTTTGTGCATTTTTGAGATTTTAGTGATGTTCATGCGAAATAATGATGTGACATGATAAAAAATAACTAACTTTCTATAAAACAGTAGGTTTTCAAAGTAAGTTCTGTTTCTAGCCTGTTTGTGTTCTATTTCGTATTATTGATAAGTTCCTGAAATAAATTTATTTTGTAAACAAACATAACTTGGAAAAATAAATAATTTGACCACATACTTTTGTTCTATAATTACAAGAAATTCACAAACGGTTGCTCTATGTATTATATTTATGTACCTACCCTTCAAAATTTATTCCTCAGCTCCAGTAACAAATGAAAAATAAAACATATTTCTTATTACATTCCTCAATCGTGCTCAGTAATAATAACTATATAAATTAAAAATCGCATCCAAATTCAATGAAAAAATCCAAAAAGTTCAAATTAAATATATTTTCATCGATATCGAGGTACGCTGTGTCCCCTTCACTATGAAGCAACAGGGTGCTGGACGCCTGCGCGATTCTCCCCTGCGAGAATAAATGGGCCGGCAGGCATGCTCGGGCCTCAGAATTCAGTGAAGAGCCAGCGAGTTGGGTCGGAACTCCCAACTCGCTCTTGTTCCCCGGTCGTAGTCATGATCTTCCCACCTGCATAAGGGAAGTTTTTTCCGTGAAGTGACTGAAATATTCAGTGATGAAGACTTTGTACATTATGAATCTGGTGGCTGCTGGTGGTGAATGAGAAGGCGTTTAAAAGGTAAGTTTTAATTTTTATGCCTTTTATGTGTTTTATATAACGTTATATTATTTTTAAATTTATCTTACATTTTATGTATCATATTGTAAATTAATTGTAAGGTTTTGAAATTGTATAGAGCCATTTTCTTATAGTTTTATGAGTGTTTGCGCATATTTTATAAAACTGAATAATTTACAATTTAAAACTGTAAAAATGATTTTACTGAAAATTGAATTGTATAATTTTACTTTAAATTCAGATTTCTTTGTAAGTTTTGAAATTGTTAATAATTTTTTAACTACTATAATTTACTTAAACTGTAATTGTTTATAAGGATTTTTTTATTTAAGTTAATATTTAAGTATAAGTTACGATTAAGCTTTACACCATTTTTTTAATGGATGAAAATGCAACTATTGACTTCAACACTTCGGCGGCCTCATTTCGTCCAACGGGAATTCGGGAACAAAGATAAAAATATTATTGTCGGTTTTGCTATCAGATATTTCAAAAAAAAAAAAAAAATTATTCGAACATTTGTGGATATTAAAACACGTTCGAAATACAACTTCTAAAAAAATATTTAAATGTACGGCATTCAAATCAGGCATTTAAATCACAAAAATTTCAAGTTCCTTTTTACGGGACGTCGAAAAATTTAACGGGAAATTTAATGCTCACGAAATATTTTTACCGCGATATTTTTTAACTTTAGCATAATAAAATCGTATCAAAATTCAATTAGGTTTATCGCAAACTTCCAAATCAGCAATGCAAATTAGGTCAATGAGATGTTGATACAATTTTAATATGCAAATTAAATAACCAAAGAGTACTAATGCATGGGAGGGCGATATTTAAATTCATCGGTACTTGTATTATTATATCGAGTAAAATAATTATCTACTTTGTTTAATTTACATTGTGGATTGAACTGAAGTAACTTTTGGGTATCAATAAATACCATTGTTCAGAAAAATAGAGAAAAGAACAAATTGGTAAATCTTAAAAGAAAAAGAAAATTAACGGTAAAATGAAAAAGGAAAATTTTTAAGTTCTGTATTTTCTATCTTCAACTTACATAAAAACTTATTAAATTCTAAAATTGACTGCATTTTAGAATTGAATAAGTTTATAATAATTACATATCATAAAACAGTTTTAGAATGTTGCATATTCAATTGGTTAAAAAAAGACTAGTAATAATAGGAAAGAACGAGAATTTTGGAGGAGTTGCTGAAAAATCTGCAGAAGAAAATCGAAAAACGGATTTATCTTTTTTAATACTTTACTTCGCTGGTCAATTTTCAACTTACACCGTCATACTATTGTCAACATTTTAATATCTAATAATATTCAAAAATCCTTTATGTTTCATTTAAAAAAGAATACCAAAAGAAGAAAAAATTACTTGAGATAATTAAAATGAGTAATTTAATGGTTTCCACTCTACTTCAGAGTTCTTAAATGGATCACACCTTACTTCTTTGAATTACATAAAATATATCACAAAATCAAACATTTATACAATTAACGATAGCTTCAAGTTTATTTCTCCGACACATTTAAGTTGAATGTTCGTTACACTCAACTTACGAATACTAAATATTTATTCTGAGAAAAATTAGTCGACTGTATATTAAGGTTCAATCTAATTTCTCGAACCGCAAAATAAATAACATTTATTTTTAGTATTTAATTTTACTTACTTATAGTTTCAAAAGAAAATGAATCGGACTTAAAATATTATTTCTGAGATAACACTTAGCCGAATCTCTAATAACATATCATATTAAAAAACAGACTAAATTAAAACAGTTAAAGTCCATTGTCACTAAAAAGTAAAACCAATAAGCCATCATAAAATTTACAGTCCGAGTACAAACTTGAAAAAGTCCGTCCGAGTACGTACTTGAAATAATTTTTATGAAAAATGGTTGCAAAAACTTGACTGCTGGAGACTGAGCACCTGTTTCAAAGCCATAGGTGCCATTAGCGTACACCGTACGTGTGTTGGGCTTTCATTGCTCGATTATAACTTTTTCTACAGCAATGTTCCTTTGATGACGTGTATTGAATGTTAAAATGTAATCCATTGCCTTTTAATGTGACAAAAAAATCTTAAGATTTCGTAAACGGACCAAATGATGCGTTGGAAAACAGTCGAAATTATTTTTCCATTAAAATTGACCCGATTAACGTTTTTACGTGTGCGATTTTTATTATGAAGTTAGAACACATTTTTTTAAATTATTGTAAATGCTAATTGCCAATTTACTTAAAAATTGGCTTTTTTTTAAACACTTTGTATTTCTATAAAAACATAATTATGAAATACGAATAAGACTAAAAATAAATAATTCGCAGTAAATTGCGCAAAACGGCAAAAGAATAAAACCTTAAATTATTTAAAAAAACTAAGCACATAAAATTAAATGTCCGCTTAGTTTACCGGATAAAAAGGTATAGAATTATGAATGTTAAAACCTTTGAAGTTAAAATAAAAAAAGGCCCGTCGCACCTCTAGGCCCCAGAGAATTGGGGACCAAAGTAGAGGTGTACTTGTGGTACCTTTGGTCTCAGCCGATGGTTGTATAAGCCTATTATGTTAGGGAGCAAGGCTCTACGAGTAACCACAATTAATATTTTAGCTGACATTGCGTGTCTTAGCAGCAGTGAACGTAGAACAAAGAGATCTTTAATTGAATAAAAAAAATCGCTACTACAATTACTGAACGAGAAAAATTGATTTTTTAAAGCGACTAGTTTAACTGTTAAGCTCGCATCATGGGTTCGATTCCCAAGTTGCGAAAAGCCATAAATACAATCGGGTTACTAAAAAGAGTTCGGTAATTCATTTTCAAAAAGATATCTTACAATTAGGAAGCATACGACATCGATAATATTATTATAATTACATTTTTAAAAGCGACAAGTTTCAGAAGTAATCCCGTAGTCTTGGGTTCGATTTCCAAGTCGGAAAAAGTGTACAATTCCAGATTAGAGTTATTAAAAGAGATCTATACTTTAATAAGAAACAAAGATTTGACAATTATTTACGCTATAAAAAGGCATGTTGTTAACATCGGAAAAAAAAATTAAAAGCGCCAGGTTTTGCCAAGCACGCGGTCTCGGGTTCGACTACCAAGTTTGAGAACATGTAGATAAATAGAAACTTGTTAATAAAAGGACAACGGAAGTAAAAAAAAAGATTTTGAGAAAAGACTTGCGGTCGACATCAAAAAAGCACAATTGCATTTTTAAAGTGATAATTCGGGAAAAATTTAAAATTCTGGGTAACTAGGAATATAATACGATAACAAAGAGTAATTGGTCACACAAAGAGTCGATATAACAAACTTCATAACAATTACTAATTTTACCACTTATCAAGAAAACGGTCTGATCGAAAAAATTAAAAAATTGATTTCGACTTATTACACTAATAATTATGCGATACTGGGTTTGATGCCAAAGTCGGAAATGGTGTATAATTTAATTTCAAATAAGCAAAAAAAAATTTAAAAAAATAAAAGCATTTTTTTTTTCGATAGGATCGAACCCTCGGCTTCGATCCCTGAATCGGACAAGGCGTACAATTTCAAATCAGGATGTAGGTAGATATACATATAAAAAAGCTTACCATTAATAAACTGTACGCGATGTAAGTTACTATAAGTCAGTCGATCCAAGTTTACAGCAGGCGAATTGCCGAGTATATCATGCGAGTCCGATATTTTGAGCGATACACGACTCTCTAAGCAGGTTTTTTACAAATTCTTTAAATAAAAACTCAAAACCTGAACTTTAAACGCTAGGTTTTTGAAGGTTTGATTGATCCTTTGATCAATTTTTTTTTTTTTGGGTTTGGTACTGTTGTCAAAATATTAATTTTGACAACAGTATCAAACCCAAAAAAAACAATTTAATTAATTAAATCATTAGGAACAAAATACCTCAAAAATCAAAGGATATTAGTAATTATAAACGGCCATTAGACATTTATTGCTGTTCACAAGAAATAAAGCAATATATCACTAAAAACGCCTGTACTATGGGTTGAATACGATAGTGTCTCTGCCTTCCTAACTATGCCAGACTAAGTTTTGGGACTGCAAACCTATGGACCGTCGAATGCGAACAGTCTCTCCAAGTTTCGTACCTATATCATGCCTTCTGCATCTGTGCAGCCTCTCAATACGCTCAACTAAGCCAGTTAAAACTAACGTTATTAAGTAACTCACGAATAAGTTTCATATTAAGCACAGAATTGTGTCGCTAAAACAAAAACTTTCAAAGCAAACACACTACATTTACACAAATCACTTTTAACAACAGTCTTTCATTGTCAGAAATTTTAATTAAAATATAAAGTTCTTGAGCAGATTTTTTAATAAAATTACAACTCATTTATCATTAAAATAATATAAATTCTTTTTATTCCAATCCTCAAACTTCACTTACAACAAAAGCGGAACATTCACGCCGCAAAGTAAAATTTCATTTTCATAAATTTTAATCTCGATAAATTATTTTCAAGTGGACGAGAGAACAAGAGGCTTTCACCCGGACAGACTGAGAAAGGTAAAGGAATTAATCTAATGTCAAGCGTCCCAAATACAATAGGGGAACAAAAAACTTTTTCATTTTTCTCACTGGACCCCTGCTAGCGAGAATATTAGTTGGGGTATTTTTCAACGAATATTACCTTGTTACTGGCACAGCCAATCGAAACACCTGTTTCTTTGTAGTACGTGGAAAGAAATAGCTACTTATTTTGAAGAAAGTAGTAGAATTACTTATGATAGGACTCTGTGAAATATTTTACAAAACGCGGTCAGTATTCTCAACAACAAATAAAAAACAAAATACTTTCTATTTTGTTTTTATTTGTTTGACAAAACCAGATTTTCCGATAAGAGCGAAGGAAAAAGAAAGAACAATCCTGAATTCCCGAGTACGGGAACATCACGCAATAAGGGCCGATGATCCGCGCTCAGTTTGGTGGTCAATCACGACCTTTATTAAGGTTCCTCTTTGTTAGCCCTAAACCACTTATTCGGATCAAGCGACAATCATTGAGTTTATTCGGGAAATAGTTTTGTTTGAATGCGTAAGGAATCCCGCTGTTTTACATAGACATCAAACGATGTTTGGTAATAATGGCTTTAACTTGGTGGACAAAACAACGTATGACAAAAAAACGGTAACGGCACTTATGAGTTATAACTAATATCACGAGTAGCGGTAAAAAACTCAGAACCCCATAACAAGAATATTTAGTAAGTAATGCCCCGCTTACATATTTCGGCTAAGAGAGCATTTTCTACCTAATTAAAGCTGGAAACGCGAAAAGTTTAGCAGTTATCCATTTTTCCCCAGTGTCCGTATTCTGAACTCCCTCTTCCCCCACCGAGCCCAGTGCGACGAAATATGAAATTTCAATTCCACAGCAAGATTTTTATTAAAGTATCGAAGCTTGGGAACCGTTCGAATATAGTTTGGAAACAAATAAACGACTTTCCCGCTCTTTTCCCTTTTTTATACATAAAAGCGGCGAGTTGATTTATTATCGTCGGAGCTCGCGCGGGCTGCGTCCTGCCGCGAATCTTGATCGACGAAGCATTTCAATTTATTTTATGAGTCGACACCTTCAAAAGGGTCTGTTTTTAGTAAAGCACCCCCAATTCGGTCACTCTGACATTTATCCAATGAAAACAATTTACGGTGCTTTCGATATGAAAGAGCGAGAAATCACTAGCTTTTCTTTATCTCTTTGACTAGTTTAACTCGTTATCATTTCAATAGTAATCGACTCGCCGCCGATCTCTTCACAGCTTGGTCTTTTAATGAGATCGGCTGTTATTATCTTTTGAGTTCGCCCTACTTTCTTAATCAGATAGCAAACCGCACTATGCATTAATTTACGAATGATGCTTTATTAATCGCAAGACTTTACCAAATTAAATTGAGCTCACGATAAATCTGTGTTATTCAACCAGAACGAATTCGTATTAAGTTTTTGAAGGACAATCAAATATCAGTTTAACGGAACGGGAACTGAGTACGGGTGGCAAAAAGCAACGCATTCTGGCACACCACACGTTCGCAAAAAGTTCTTGAAAGTGCATCGAACGGTTCGACAGTTGCACAATCAATGCGCAATCAACACAAAACGATTTTATACTGTGGCTTTTACAATGTTCGGTGCAATTTTTTTTTTTCTAGTGTTGTATTATTTTAAGAATTACCTTTCAAAATAAATATATCTTGCACTTATTCCAATATTTGGAGTCGGTACCTACATATCTTCTTCTTACAGACTTCTTAGTCGTCATCTCTAGACTGGCTTATTTCTCTAATAATCTTTAAAAAAACTTTAAATGCTCACATTAAATCTCGTAAATGCAATAAATCCCTGTTAGATCGGCAGCCATATGCCACCATATCTCTCTCTGTCGGCTTCAACATCATAGAGGGCCTGTCAAGTTGTCAAGCCATCAATTTTAGCACTCAAATGATCAAAGCGGATCATGTAGGCGCCTACAGAAGTCAGTTGCAGTGACAGCGACCAAAAAGCGAGACGTGTGAAATAAATATTTGTGAAATAAAATAAAAAGTGTAGAATCAAAGGCTCTACACACAACGTCTAACAGAATAAACGCAATACGCACATAAATGTATGGGGCAGTCGAATTTTTTTTCGCGATCGTATTGCTGGTTCCATAGTGAAAGTTGATCATAATGATGAGAACAATTTACCCCTGAGATATTGCGTTTATTCTGTTACACGTTGTATACTTCATCGTCGTCGTATACTTTATTTCTGCTTTTGATACGTGCAGAAAATGTGTAGGTATATTAAAATAGGTATACAAAAAATGCTGACTATGTTTTTAACTTCTAACTTACAAGATTGAACGCTGGTTAAGATGGCGCAGGAACTGGAGTGACTTAATGGGCCACTACAAAAAAAGTTGCTTTTGGGGCTTGGAATTTCAAATCTGAAACTTGGTTTTTTGTATTTTCATTAGTACAGTAGCACGAATACGAACCTACGTTTATGTACCACGTAGTAAATTTTTTCAGATCATTTATTTTCACTGGTTAACGATTAGTTTTTTTTTCATAATTGGTAGACAGGTTTTAAGGCCTCTAAACGGGTCCCTAGATTTTAAGTCACCATTTCCAGGAATTATGTAGAAAAGGGAGTTGTCGGAAAGGGTTCGTCGACTTGCAGTGAAACAATATACTTAGGCCAGTTAGTTTTCATTAGATTTGATCTCTAGGAACCTATACTGGTATTTCAAAAAACCACTCTTTCATAAACATTCACATGAACGTGTTCAGCTTATAACATTCCCACTGCTGGGTCAGAGGCCTTCTCTCTGTGACAGAGAGTGGTCCGTAATCGTCCACTCGTGCCCAATGCGAGTTGGTAAAAGATTGACTCTTATTATCTTAAAGAGTTAGCAATCATTTAAGTATAAAGTCGATAGTTTTCAAAGACGCTTGTCCTCGGTCGAACAGTAGTTGGTTGTGTTTAAATTCTCCGACCATTCAATACAGCTTGAAAGTTCTATCGTTCTTCTTCAGCTTGAAGCGACGGGCTACAAAGTGAGCGGGGATGGCGATACTATTCGTTTTTACATGGCTTTTGCAGTGATAGGGTGATAGGGCTTTTGTTTCATTTTAAATCAATCAATCAATCAATCATTTATTTTGTTGAACATAGGTATGGTTACAGATGGTACATTGTCTAATATATATGCGCTATGTTTTGCCAATACATGGCGTACAAAATTTACATAAACAAGCAATTACAATTACAGTTCCAATTCAGATGGCATGTCATTACATTAAACAAATAATTCAATTAAAAATAAAAATATGTCAGTTAAGTAAACAGGTCATTACAATCTTAGACAAAGAAAAACATTCATGCTTAATCAATAAATAAAATCAAAAGTGCTTAATTAGCAAGTCGGAATCGACATACATCTGTTTATCAGTAGTAAACTCAGTGATGGAGTAGTAACATCTATCTAATAGAAATTTAAACAGAGACCTCCTAAAGGATCCCAGACACTCTTTATTTCTGATAGCTGCTGGTATTTTTGGGGCCATACCTAGCACACTTTTGCTGAAAAATGCGGTTTTATGAGAGGTAACATGAATGGTATTCTGATAACGGCGAGAGCGCAGTTTTTCAAATAAATGCAAGTTGGAGTGAACAAACACTCCCATTTCATATATGTACATTGACGGTAGAGTGAGCAAATTAAGTTCCTCAAACAATGGTTTACAACTATCAATCGATTGTAATTTGGTAAACGATCGCAAGCATTTCTTCTGAGCTTTAAAAGCAACTTCTCTGTCAGTAGAGTTGCCCCAGAAAATGATTCCGTACCTAATGCTGGAAGCCACATAAGCATTATAAGCTATTTGTACTGTAATGCGGTTAACCGTTTTTGATAGTTTGTACAGAGCATACGCAAATTGACTAAGCTTCTTTGACAAAGTGTCGATATGATGTTTCCAAGTCAGATGACTATCTATGTGAAGGCCCAGAAATTTTGTCATGTCACTTTCAGAGATTGCTACGTTACCATATTTAATATTCAGTTTCGGTTTATTTGTTCTTTGATTAAATGTCATTATCTTAGTTTTATTAAGATTTACTTTTAGATTATTACTAACTAACCAATTTATTATATTTTTAAGATCGTCATTTATGTCATTTTCAAGAATATTAATGTCATTACCAGTAAACAAAATAGTGCAGATAAGATGATAATGATAATGATAATGCAAATGGTCTTATTTATGGTCTTATTATCAGCAAATAAGACCATTTGATGTTTACTGACCTTAGGCATACCATTTATGTAAATGTTAAATAATGGAGGGCCAAGAATGCTACCTTGGGGAACACCATAAGTTGTTTTCCTAGGACGTGACATGTATGTTCTTATTATATATTAAATGACCGATAACGTATTTTTTTCTGGCCCAAAATTTACGTATGATTTGAAATAAATAGAAAATAATTATTGTTTAGTTCTGTCTATTATTTTTTATCTCTTAATGGCGTCGGCATATTTATATTCCGAAAATTTTCCGCAGGAAAAATAGTTTGTGTAATAAATAACTGGCATTTAGAATAAAAATATGTATCTAAATAAAATATTTAGATAAGTCCCATGTAATTATATGGGACTTATCTAAATATTTGTGCGAAACAAATATAGTTATTTTTGTCACCATTGGTATAGCTGCCTATCAAAGGTGACAAAAATAAAGATTTTTTCTTTATTCAAAGGACTGGTGCCAGTTCTTTCAAAGCGTTCTCTGAATAAATAAAAATAGTAAATTAAGTACCTAAGTCTTCTTTAATGAGTACCAAAATATAGTAAAGTCCGTTATAGGTTTGACGTCAAATAAAAATTGGCGTTCTGCCCACATACCAGTCACTATCTGCTGTCTAACAAACAACTATTTACCTTCTTTGAAGACGGTCTGAAATATGTGTTATAAATGGTTTGCCAATGTACATACATAGCCGAATTGAAGAATAAAATGTGGCGATTTGACATATTCTAAACGAGTGCTGCCAAGCCACCATATTTTATTTCTCAGTTAGTACTTACTGAATATTGAAAAATCAGCCTTAAGGGATTATAGAATAAATCCCGATGCAGAAGAACCACTCTATGGCCCAACAGTCTGTGATTGCAAGTGTTGAACGATTTGAGAATAGTTCGCGGACGTCAGGAAGAGCGATGAAGTAAACCACCCACTTAATGTTCACTTTGTGTTCAGTACAACGTACGCAAAGCACCCTATTAGAAGTACATATGCCAGTAAAACGTTTTAAATGTTCTTTGTTAACATTTTGGCACGAAAAACTTTGAATTTTTGGTTTACAAAATTAAATATTTCCTCTTCCAAAAGCTCGGTTATATTTTTGCGTAGTTCTCTCGTAAAAATTGCGTTACACACTGACGAGGCAAAGGGAAACGCAGCGTTGTTTGAATCACACTTATTTAAAAAGTAAACGTAGGCCTACGCTGCTACGCGTTCGTAGCACGGCATTACATCGTAGCTCATAGCACGCGGCGTAGCATATGTTAAAAGACTGGTACAAATGGTACTGGAGCCAGTCACATCAATGTAAACAAGTTAGCGCTTTTGAAAAGCCGCGTGAATTTTGAAACGCGCCCTGGCGGAATTCCGGCGGAGCCTGGCCGCGCTATGCGTCGACCGAAAAGGTAAATGGGTCATAAAGGCGTATCAATATTGACCGCGCGACTCCCATCCAGCGTACATCATGCCCGTTATATTGGCCATATCTCACGTTATGCGGAGAAGCCATTTTTTCGCTACTAATTTATGTACGTGTCGCTCTTTTTTATTTTTTTAAGCGTGTCCCTTTTTCGAATTTCGATATCGGGATCGAGGCAAACGCGCTGCGGTTAATGCGGGAGCGGAGCAGATAAATCGTCAGAGTTGAAATCATGGGCTCCGTTACATAAAGGCTGTCATTTAAAGTGATGTTATCGGTATTTGTGAAACGCAAAAGTGGATCGGCGATAGTGCCAAGTCGTCGGTCATTGTGTCTGTCGGAAAGTTCTATTAATTGGGTCACTGTGCGAGGGATAGCTTCCTGTGAAATATGTCGTGGTGGAATAAAATAGTCAATACACACGTTTACAATGTGTGTTGTTCTTGCGACAATTTTACAGTTCAATCTAAAATACAAAGTTGTGAACTCAGGAGTTAAGTAGTCTCGCCAACATCCAACACTTGTACCGTAAGCCGAAAAGTTAACTGGGGCAGAATGCTATAACTCTAAGTCTACCTTTTGTGCTGAATTAGTGCAACGAAGAACTAGGAACGTTCAAGTTTTAAGAGCTTTAATGCGAATTTGTTTTAAGTTTAATGGAAAATCTTCAGGAAGGAAAAAGCAGCTTGTAGTGAAGCGATTGGAGCTCCGGAATTTGGTAGAGAGCCCTCCAAAGATACTTGATTGCGTTGTCTTGAGTAATAAAATAATTTGAAGAAGTTATTTTCACGTTCTGTTCGGTTTAATCTATACTTACAAAATCTTTTGTCCTGACTGATTATCAACGCGCAGCCAAAACTACAAAATCTAGAAAGCTGAGTTTTAGTAATTAAATAATGTGAACATCCGCTAAGAAAGGATTTTTGGAAATTTTATTTTAAAGGGTGGAAATGGGAGGTTGCGCTTCCCATTCTGTATTACATTCTATACTCCCCTTTGTATGAAAGCCTTTATTATTCTTTGAAACCGACATCTACGCAGACGAAGGCGCGGGCATTAACTAGTTCAAAATAAAAGTACCAACTTCTTAATACAATCTCTTCTGAATATTCTGTTTCGGAATTTGGTAATCCTTTTTTGTCAGTAAAAAAATCCCAATTGGGA
This sequence comes from Mamestra configurata, assembly GCA_002192655.3. Lineage (NCBI taxonomy): Eukaryota > Metazoa > Arthropoda > Insecta > Lepidoptera > Noctuidae > Mamestra > Mamestra configurata. The sequence goes on from NDFZ01005138.1 coordinate 85,956, forward strand.
ATCCCGCCCTCCTGATTTAATTCCATTCAAGGAAACATGCTAATTACTATCCCCGTAAACAGTTTTATTATTAAGCTTTTGTTGTAATCGGTGTTTCGCAACCCTTTTTAATTAGGGGGTGATATATAATTAGGAGGGATGCCGATGGTGTTAACAAAAGGAAAAGGATGGTGTTAACCAGGCGTCTTATAACATGAAACTACGTTTGCTCGCAGACTTTAAAGATTTCTCGGTAACCGTGGTTAGGTAGCCGAGAAAAGCCTATTAGGGTTAATTTTCTGACACAGTAGATAGAAAATAGCTGCAACCCGAGGTTTTTTAAGTCAAGAATGTACTTATAGGTTTCCTCTAAGCAAAAGTGTTCCATTATCAAACACATTGAAAGTTTTTGTAAACAAGTATTTTTTTAAAGATTAGCTAAAGTAAAAGAACTTCGGAAAATGGCAAAATTATCGTCAAAGCAGTTGTGCACTATACTTATTCTTTATTGTATTCAAAATAACATACAAATACAAACATGACAGGACAGCTTATATATGTCACCAGAAAATTACAAACGCCGTAAGATTGTAAAATATCGCGTGAAATGGTAAACTATTATTTTTAATAAGACACGAATATATTGGAAAGTATTGAATTTGAATGGGATTTCTTGTATACAAAACGATTTTTTATAATATATCTAGCAATTATAATCTTATAAAGATTTATTACAATCTGACGGAGTCAGCAATTTTTCGGTGACACATACAACGACGACAAATAAGCATCAACTAATAAAATCTCCGAGAAACAACCGCGACGGTTCCGCTTAAATTATTAGATTATTACTTAAAATTTCATGAGCCAAGTATTTAGTATTCATTAACTCAATATCTCCTCAGAAACTTGCTCTAAAAACATCTAGCCTCGTATAACCAAATAAACTCCTTTAAATTACGGTTTAAACTGATAGCGAACATAAAATTCCCACGAAGAGTTGTTTTAGGCCCTACTTTACATAACGATGCGGTATAAAACACTTTAGGGTTATCATGCTGAGCTACACGTGTGCCTTCATATATTAAAGTGTGATAAAAAATTAATATATCGCTTTCCTTCCCAAAAAGCCTTAGAAGTCACTTAAGGCACTTAAGCGTCAATTTCTTCTTTAACCGGCAAAAGTATATTGTCGGCAAAAGCATTCAAACTATCAATATTACTTCAATAACAGGAAAACTTTTGTCGGAATGTGAGCCAAGCGGAAGCCATATGCAACAACCGACAATTTCTGAATTAAAAAATCCCTAGTACCCTTGGGTTGTGCCCGAGTGGTGAAATTGCTTCTCATCGTCGAGCGCCACAATCAGCCGCAATAAACCCTTAGCCTATAGACTGTACACTTTATGCACGATATGACTGGCCACTATGCTTGCTATTTTCCTATTAAGCTCTGTTACCTGTAAGCATTTTTGGGAAGGAATCGAATTTCACAATGAGTCAATGACGCAAGTACGCTTTTTTTTTATAAAACAATCTGTTAAAAATATCGAGTGTTACGAAAATCGGTGTTTTATTTTATTTATAGAACTTGTTTTATAAAACTTCTAAATTTAAAATCGGATGACGTCACCGTTGGAATACGGAAATAAACTCGTTTACCAAAATTCTAATTTTAAATCGTGCCTTTTAAATCGTTGTTTCTATTTGTTTGGGAGGGTTGGCATTACTTTTATTTATTTACATTTAACGGTTGGAAAGATTATCCTTAGAAATAAACAATGGCGAAGGAGTGGGGACTCCAGGAGCCTCGCGGTCGACTGCGTCCCGCTGATAGCGGCGGTACGTGAGCCCGAATATGTTAGCGATACACATACTTTTCGCTGATCTAGACGATTATTCCGCACAACAACTATTGTTCTTTTTTTTAAGTTATGCCATTTGCATTTTTATTTTGTTTTATGATGTAGGGATGTTTTTTGTTATTGTAATCAAGGTATGTATTAAAAAATATATTATTTAAAAAAATCGTAGGTTTGGTGGATACCTTTTTTTTTTTTTTTT